>JAPMOB010215129.1:5251-26565 GCA_029875015.1 Lepomis gibbosus
TGTTAGCGCCTAAACCAAATCACTAAATATATGCATATCTACCGGCTAGCCCTACATGCTAGTACATCGGCTGTGTTGCAACGCCATTGCAAACTGCAGTGTATCATATACACAGAAATCGCCATTTTGTTTACAATAGACACGCTTTTCCAAAGCGTGTATAAGTGTGTGTGTGTGTGTAAGAGCCGACAGAGAGCAGCAGAGGCTGCAGCCTGATGATAAAAAGTCCCGGGCCCGTTTAATACCCTGTTTCAGTGCCATCAATAAAAAGCATCCATTGCGTTTCAAGTTAAACCAGATTTGATGCTCGAGATGTAACGTTACATTATAGGACTGGCTAGTCTCGATAGCAGTATCAATAAGCTCGGACCTTATTGATTATCGGGGTTTAAGAAATTTTGGAACAGGGTTCTTTTAGAACAGGATATCAATCCCCATCCCAGGTGAAAGCCCAAGAAAGAATCTCGTTCCAAATCACCACAAGTTCTCAAACATCCAGGTAACAGGAAGCCCCAGGTCACAGGTTTCTGTAATGGAAAATGGCAGTAAGTGGCAATGCCATATGGAAAACTGAGTGAGGTATTGACGATACAGTTTACAAAACTAAAACTATCAGGTTTGAGGTAGCAGGTAAGTGTGACTTATCAAAACAGTGACCTGCATAGGATTATGGGGTTGTAGTTATAAATCTGCCTATGTAGCAAAGTTTGTCACAACATGGTTAGTATCATCAACTAAGAGGTTGTGTTCTGGTGATCACCAACAAGCTGTTAATGGTCATTTCCACATTTTAAATGTAATACTCCAACCCAAAGTCACAGCAGTGGCAGAATCCTGCTGACCTGTGTTGAAACTGAAATTCCATGCATGTACCATTCATGTGAAGGTACTGGTAAAGGTTGTTTGGACTCAGCGGCAAGGCCCCAGGAAGGTTTAGAATGAGGTTTGCCGATCAAAATTCAAAACAGGAGCTGGCAAAAGGCATGCAGTCAGAAAAGACAAACACATCCAAAAAGGTAGGAATTGTTATCTAGCATTTAGGCAAACAAGAACCCTATGGCCATAGTAGCTCAACAGATGATCAGGCAAGAGACTAGTGTTTGAGGGAAGGTATAAAGTGTGTACTGAGGAGCTAATGAGGGAATTGGGCAGGTTAAGATCAGATGACTCTACTGCTGGACAAGACAGGCTCTGATGTGATGGGAAAGGTTCGAAACAGGCGGGCATCGGAAATGAACACAAACGTCTTCTTTGAAATCAGATGACATTGTTCTGCTGAAGAAACCCAAAGATGAGCTCAACTCATGTCCATACATAGTCTTAAAAATTGTATGTTTCCTATTTCTGTACATAATAATGGACACAATCATTAGGGAGCTATTTCAGACAAACTGAATTTCTAATCAACAATAAAACAGCCAATGCACAAAAGAAATACACAACAGAACAACACAACAGCCAGCTTGTGTGAATTGTAAACAGATTTTACACTTATGTGTGTGTGTTCCATATAATATCACGATAGGAAATTGCCAGTGCAATCATACACAAACAACTCATTGAGAAAACCCTTGCCCTGAGCAAAAAACACAGCAGTTGGTCTCCAATATGTGAATGACAAATGAATATCACTCAGTGGGTCAGATGGTGTAGACACACTCTATGCTCTGTGCTAATCAGGCCAACCTACAGACCTCACATACCATCAGGACATCCTCCAGGGGGAAATTAGTACTTTCCACTTTGCTAAACGAGTATACTTTCCTCCCTGGGTGAGTGCATTGTTTGTTACATGGGCAATTTCTTTATGTAAATTGGGCTACAATGGGTTACATACCAATTAGAAGTAAAACATTTCATTTTATACTGATTCTGAATAGCAAATTAGAGGTTTATGCACATTTTCTCAGGGGCAAGCTACACTAAAGGCAGAACAAGCCTAATATGTGCCATTGTTTATTCACTAGTTAAAGGATAAACTAAGTGCAAGATATCTACGCTGAAAACTTGTGTCAGAGAAAGAGCTTGGGTATGACCACAACCTTGTTTTCTCATTTGTCAGCTTCTAGCTAAATTTGATATTTCTGAATTAATAGTTCTTATTTTTTATAGATATCACCCATCGTACCCTTTGTTTTGAGTATAGGGTTAACGTTAGCAACAGGAAACACATAATGGTAAGGACGTCGGGAGCAGCATACGGTAACTACAAAAGGCTGGTCATTTTTTGTTGTGTTTTTCTGCTATGGTACTAATCTGGCAACATAACTCTGATATGTAAGTTCAAAACAACTTTAAAAGAGCTATAAAAAGGCTGAATTGCAACATGAAAATGTGGAATTGTTTAATATTTAAATGGTAGAATTCTCAAAAGTTATGAAACCACACACAGACAATCTGAAGACGAAGAGGGATGACAAACAGCAAAAACAACACAAATACTTTACAAGTATTGTAACCCACTTAGGCTTCATGTCAATTAGCATTCAATCTGACCTTTGTTCTGTGATTGTATACTTAGTCACTCAGTTAGTTAGTGATCCCTGAATGCTGTGTTTATTTCAATCTTTCTCCCCCTGTAAGTTATTTTTTTCCTGCTGTGGTTCAACTCATGCGAAAATCAGAACTGGCTCCAGAGCCTTCACTGAAATGTGTATGATCTGTTTCACTATAAAATAGCTAAAAGCATTATATGTCCTGATGGAAATATTCCTGCAGCTAAACTGTAATACCATCACACTACAGCAGCTCTTAAAAGGGCTTTCACTTTGAACTCCCGACACCATGCAGGAAAATGTGGGTTGGAGATTGGAATTGACTTGAACCTGGGTAAGGGTCGACCTTGAAAACCTCCAGGTCAAGATCAGGGTTAAGAGCTGGTTGAAGGTCTGACCTTGAGTCTTAGGTGAAAGTTCAGCTGTTAGATCATTAGAATGTATGAAGACATCACAGCTTTTTATTAGCACACTTACTTACCCAGCATTCAGGCTGAGATGAGTTATGATTTCTTTAAATTTGTAAGATAATATATTTAATATTGCAATAAGTCTCATCAAACTGATAAAATATACAGATAAACACGTGCATCCAGCAGCTTTAGAGGTCATGCTGTGTTGTGAAATGCAGAGAGGTGTTACTTAGCTTAAACTCACTGATGTAAATGAGGTGAAAAAATCTGTCCAAAGCCACAGGTTCAGATCCTATTTTACATCTTTTCTTTTATTACCTGGTCAGTCTGATGTTTAGAGATGGCTTGACTGAAAACCAAATTCTTCTTAGGCAGGAATCACTTTTATCACGACACTATCTGCATCGGAAGATTCTTTTGTAGTTATTTCATTTCAATTTTTGATTCTATGTGCAATTTTTTTCTTCTTTGTCTTTTTTGCCTTTGCCTGGATCTTCTGTTGATTCTGCTTGACTTTCTCTTGGTGGGACTCTGTTCAGCCACGGTAGCCATAGCTGATTATATTTACTTTTCTTCTTCTGTTTAGTCAACAAAAAAGAACGTAAAAAATGTATCAGTTTCTGCACAGCAAAGGACTTTTCTTGAAAAGACCTACTAGACTCACACAGTGAGATGTTCAGAGCAAGAAAAGAAGGTTTCTTGGTCTGCCTATAGGTTAAATCCATCTTGAATTGTAGCTCTAAGAGGAAAGCAGGCATTATTTGTGAGAAAATGCACCTAAACATTACTTAAATTATAAAAGAAATAGTCCTAGGAGTTAAGCACTCCCTAGAGTCTTTAGTCTTTAGCCCCTTTAATACAGCCTGTTGAAGGCCGTTATTCTGCCTCGCCAATCTGTATAAAACATACGAAAACGGAGTGGAGGCCATTATTGTTCAGCTATTAAGCTGGCAGTGGAGGTGTAACTGAGGCAAATCAACCTCTGTGTAAAATGGGGGATTCGACGAAACAGTCGGTGGACAGAAAAGACTAGATGCCGACGCTGTTGTGTTACACGTCACACCTTGTTTGGTCAGTGTAAAAAAGCAAAGCTAGCGTAACGACCAGTCTTCTTTGCGGCACTATTGCAGGATCTCTGTTTAGAAAGGGCTTCTGATAGAAGCAGGGAGTAGTGTAAAGAGTCATGAGGTGGCAAAACAAACAGCTTGTCAGCAGTGGTCCCCTTATCAGGCTGCTACATGGCTGTGTATCACCCACTCGCTGTGTATTGGGCCAGGGAAATGTGGCCCAGCGATCAACCAACCCACTCCATTGATTAACAGCGTTTTCTCATTCCTGGCCAAGAAATTGGCTTCCCCCAACATGTGTCGTTTGTTTGAGGAGAAACGAGGACTGGTGCCATGTGTTTGTGTGCTTACGCTACGTTCGCTCCGAGGAGAGGGTACACTTCCAGCTGAGCCACTCTGCATTTAAAGCTAGCAGCCAAATGCTTCTCATATGGAGAGGGGCTCTAAAAAAAACCTTCTCAGTATGAACACAAGTATCTCAGTGTTTGCCTGCTGGGCCTGATCTTCCTATTGGCTCAATATTNCTCTTCACACACACACGCACACAGGCACATACAGTACGCTTCCTTTGGACCCCAGTGGGTGTGTGGGCTATTCAAACGTCCTGACTCAGAGATTTAAAATGTCATTTAAAACCCATTCACTGCTGTTAAGGCTTGTTTTATTTTTCCAGCGTGCGACTACAAGGTCAGTTTGCACCAACAGCTGATGAGCGATCAATAGGAGATTTGAATTTTAAAGAGCTGTGGCCCCGGGGACGGTCAGTCGCCGGTGCATGGTGTTACCACAGGGGGGGCTAAGCCCAGGGGCTCAACAGAGACCTATATCCTTCCACAGACCCTCCACCCCCACCTTCCACCCCACCTCCCCAAGCTTGGTTAACTCTCAAGACCATGATTAATTCATGGTGGATTACAGTCTGGAGGCAGCAGAGAAAACTGGGATTGCATACGGCCCTAACTGCACACGCAGGGCTTGGGAGATAAAGGTTCCCTCGGATTCATGCCACAATCCCACCGCCCGACTCGTTTCCCTACAAGTACAAATGCATTTTTCATCCTTATTGCAAAAGATCACGCCTCAGTGTTTGAGTTTCTTGATTATTATTATGACTATGTTTTTGCTGAAATAAGTTAGGAGAAGACCCTCCCAGCCGTCAGACCGCACCGCGAGAATAGTAAGCTGTGGGGAATAATAACCGGAGGAGTGAGCTAATAAAAGCAATAAAATGCATAACAAGCAGAAGAGCCACTGTCACGGCAATTTCATCATTGTCCTTCACAGTTGCACAGCTAACTGCTTATGATTAGTCGACGACCTCAAGTAACTGAACGGAAGAATCGGAGGCCGGAGCCAGAGCGGTTGGGGAAATAAGTGGCATCAGCATAAGTTGTGAATTCGCTCCCCCTTGTGTCGACTGCAGTACGCCAGTCCACAAAATGCCTCCAAGGCTGGGAGGAAAGTGATATCAGCAGAAAAGTTTTTGTTGTTTAAACCTCTGTTCTTTTGCCTATGAATTGTTTTTGGAGCCATCAGGATCTGGTGCAATGCTGCAGCATGCAGGAAAAACAGAAACCCTTTTGTTGACAATTTAAGATTAGCATCACAAAACCCAAAACTTTAAACTGCAAAGCATGAGTTTCACAAAGGAGCATGTTTCTACAACTCTGCTAAAAGCCAAAATGTTCTCATTCTGACACGTTTTTTCCTTTGTGTGTCTTCTCATTGCTGTCCTCCAACTGCCGTTTCAATTTCACTCAATGTTTTTGAATAACATAAATCAGGGTTAACAAATGTTTACCTGTCACCATGTCTGCAAAGGTCAATTATTTCACACTCCAAGTGAATGAAATATTTGACGTGTAGACAAAAAGCCTTCATTAAGAAATGAGTGACACTAGCCTGATAAGTACCTTGCAGAGAGCCCTGTGATGTACAGCTGCACTGACACAGTGTGATCCATAATACACTGTAGCGTAATGATATACTGTAAGATAGCTGCTCCAAAGAAATAGGTTAAAAATTCATAAGTATATTTTCTAGTTTTATTAGAAAGACATTTTTCTCAACATGTTGTATTTATACAGTGAATGGTCTAATATGCACTGGAGGTCACATAAGCTTAGGTTTATTGGAACAATAAAAGACATACCATGAGGGCTTGATATTCAAAGAGATGTAGCAGCTACTAGCTGCATATTTGACCATCAATTTTTAATAATTTGGATTTTACTCCTTTGAAGACACAAAAATAAAACCTGTCTAAGTATGTTATATTAACAATTTTATGAATGTATTGTCAGCAGACTAAAAAATTAAGAAGTCAATTACTCCTTTTAAACACTTACATTTTGTCTCAACACGTTCTGCAGATGATGGTGCAAAGCACTTAAACATTATTTGTGCTATTTTTTTCAATTTGGCAAATGTCTACTTTACTTATGTTTTTATTCTTTTTTTAACCTTTTATTTTGTAAACAACATCTTGTACAAACTAGCACAGTGAACCACAACCCCAGCAAATGTGTTTTTATCTCCATACAATATAAATGAAATCAATACAAAAGTTTGGTTGGTTGCTTGGAACATTTTTATATGGATTGAGAGGTTCTAAAACGTGGTTTTCGAGACTTCTGGACTCCTGAATTAAATAGATTACGTAAACAGTTGACTGTTCTAAGTCCCATTTAGAACCCCGGTAGAAGATTTTTAGAAGGTAGACTTCATTTCAACACTTCAAGTTCACTTCCATTTTAAATAAAGGGTTTGCAATCCGTAGAGGGTTTTTACTGTTTGCCTTTTGAAGGCGGCCTTCTTCAGATTTGGTGGAAATTCTGAAACCAAGAAAAGAAAAGAAAAAAAAGGAAACAAATAGTCCAGACGGAGGAAAAATTGCTTCCTCTTGCCTTCGGAAACATAGTGTCAAAAAGGTTAAGTGTCAATATGGCAGAGCCTTGAGAGGCAAAGAGGTCTGAGGAGCTTCTGAATAAATACAAGGGACAAGTCTAGTGCCTCGAACATAGTCTGAACGCCGCTCAGCCTTCCTACGGTGCCAGGTCAGCACACAACCAACCCTCGGCCCCTTTATTCTCTCTCTGTAAAGCTATTGAAGTCTTTGACAGTAGCTAATGATGTTTTCGTGTTCGGGACATACTATAGGAGATTTCGAATGGGTTGTTTTTTACCCCACTGGTGAATGTTAGGGGGTTTGGTCGCTATGCTGGGACACTGACAGGAGTCAGGAGGGGTGACAGGGTGCCCCAGAGGCCCAAAGAAAGGCGGGAGTGAATGGGGGGCAGTTCAGCAGTCTCGCCCAGTTTTTATTATTTTTCTTGTAAGTCCAGTTTTGCTTGGCGTGGGGGTGGGGGTGGGGTGGGGGCATTGGAAACACCCAAATACAATACTGAAGACAATGTTTTTGAGCATAATGTTGTATGCCAGATACGCTTTCCCCACCAAAAAAGATCAACAAATCAAATGGGAAAATAAATAAATAAATATGAAAACACCCCAAAAAATTATGATTCAATGGCATTGCCCTAACCCTGTCAATATCCATGTCCCTGTTCCCCAACACTTTCAAACCTCGCCACCCTCCGTTACCGAATCTCATGCCAATAGAGTCCGCTCTCTCAAAAAGCTACCACACAGTGCCCTCGTTCATTTCCGAGGGCGGGTGGGACAGGTGGTTGTTGTATCCGCTGCCATTCAGCGACAGTGAGGTAAAGGGTGGACTAGGGCCGAACACCTCAGAAGAGATGCTGTGTAGTGGCCCTGGGATACCGGGCTCCGGGCTGGGAGAGTCCCCTGGGTGGTGGGACATGATATCGGAGAAGCGCTGGACCTCACTTGAGGGGTGGTGGCCCGGTAGGGGGTGGTCCATACCTCCGAGGGGGGTGCCCGTGGGGCCTGAGGAGGGCACGAAGGGGAGATCGACCGGGGTCTGGGCCTGTGATGATGGAGGCCCCTGAGGGAAGAAGTCATAGTTCCCTCCCGAGCCGTAGTACTCGCTTTGATAATCTGCAGATCCAAAAGAAGAAAAAAGCAACATTAACTCTGAGAACAATGAGTGTGCAGAAATAATTCCAGAGACATTGAGGAATTCATTGAATATACATAGCTTGATTTGTGTTAGAGAGGGAGAGAGACCCTCGCCGTACTGCATTAGTCACAGAGCACGTTACACTTAAATCAAAACTGCAATTGGGTGGGGAGAACAACGTGGCCACAAATTTAATTAAAATGGGGGCCATTTCATCAGCGATTCTACCTACTGAGACCGATTCTTTTCAATTCAGCAGAATATTATTAGACTTTTTGCTTCAGCAGAAACTACGAAGGCCCGAGCACAAATGAAATTCTCTGAAAATGATCAGATATTTCAAAGCATTTGAAAGAAGAGTATGGTGTCAGATCACTGAGACGTAAACTAAAGTCACTTAAACTTAACTTACCGCTCACTGATTTCCAAAACTGTTGATGAGGTAACCCAAACTGAATAATATGTCCTGTTTGAATATGTTTGTTTTTTTTAAATATTTTGCTGCGTATCTAAACTTACCATAATGTTAAGCAAGAGCAGACAACAACTGCATTGTTTGTAGTTATATGTTACTTTATTTTTTTGCACTACCTTAACTTGTGCTTTTTGTGAAAAGAGCTGTACAGGCCTAACATAGACAACATAGATTTATTTAAGGTGGGAACAAAGATCTGAATAAAAATACTTATACAACACCTTAGCTAAGGAGATATAGATAAGTTAAAAAGAAGGGTCTTGAAGCATAGTTCCATTACAGCAGAAGATGAACAAAGACAAGCTAAGAATACCAAATTCACGAGGGTAAAAAAGAATGTTTCATAAGAAAAAAACTAACTGAAAATAATGAGAATTGTTCTTTGACAAAATGAGCTAAATTGTATGCATACCTCCATAGTAGGAGAAAGGCCCGTTGGGAATCAGCTCCCCGGGTTCCAGCCGGTCCACCAGCGTCCTCATCCGCCTCGGGCTCCGGAAGAACGCGTGCCTCCGGGCGCCCAGCGCGCTCAGCTGCTTCATGCGCCTCTCTTTGGAACGTCGGTTCTGGAACCAGACCTGGACACACACACGCACACACATATATAGGCTACGGTTACCTCCTGTCACTCAGCAAACATGCAATAGACTGCGGACGCCATTTTGATTGCACGTCAATATTATGTGTGAAAGGTGGGAGGAGAGTGAGAAATGCAGGTGGTGGAGCAGGGGGCTGAGAGCTGCTTTGGTCTGAATTTTTGGCAGCAGAAATGACTTGTTGGGAAAAAAAATATGTGAGCTAAACAAACAAACACTCAAAATGAAAGGTTGCGGATTTTTTAAATATGCTAATAGAACTCACTGTAAATTCTCCAACATACAAAAGAACGTGTAATTAAGTGTCATATTTACCTTGGCACCTGCACCGCGCTGGCTTCTTATTAGAGTAAATAAATATGTGTGTTTTGCGGCGTGCGTGATGAGCCGGTGTTAAATCCGCAAGGCTCTGCGGTGAAGAGGACTGCGCCCAATTATCATTACGGGAGCGAGAGTCACATCTAACCTCCCTAATGATCTTTTAACCCCCCATTTACTCCGACTGAAGGCTGCAGCAGCGGGGGCTTAAAATCTCCAATTAATACTTAATAGGAGGGTTGTTACCGATATATTACCGGGCTCTTGGAGGTTATCATTTCCTAATCTATAGGCTGGCTTCCTTTAATTACGCTCTTCCCTTTCCCCTTCGTGCTCATACATATTAGATACCCCTACTTCGCCACTTTCACTTTATCGTCATTAATCTGCCATGCCAGACCTTTTTACTGTGAATCTGCCCCACAGACTTATCCAGATTTTTTTTTAAATCACATTTATGGAAACCTGTAAAATTAAAATGCAGAAACACCTCAGTGATATCCAAGTCTGGTTGTTCTGAGAGTAAGTCTGTTATTATTCCTGATGTGAAATATTTTAGCTCATGCATCTACAAAATTCCCTATCAATATTTTATACAAAATTAATAATAATAATAATAATAATAATAATAATAATAATAATAATAATAATAATAATAATAATAATATGGTGTCGGCTGTGTTTGCTCTTTGTTTAACTTAATTGCTGTAATTCAGAGTTGTGAAGAGACAATCTGAAGACCCTTCAAACAGATTTCTGTCTTTTCACTTGGCTGGAAATGCTCACAGCATGGCTAAATGTGGTCGCAAAACGTGATGGCAGAGTCGTGCCAGGACTCCCAGCGCCCAGCGCTCCGAGCAGCCCGGCGCCAGTTGGCGACTTTGCCCCGATGCGCGCGCCAAGAATCAAAAAATACCCATATAAATTACCCGTTTCCAAATCAACCTAGTCCGTCGGCCAATCTCTGGCGTAATGAATTCAATGTGACCGCGCAGTTTGAAGGGTGAGGCCTCCTTTAAAGAGGGGTGAAGAAGGGGCGATGTGAAAGGGGGGAGGTGATGCTGGGGAAGGTGGAGCCTCTCTGATGTGATGAGGCCTGCATGGTCATGGCAGTCTGGCAGCCTGGCAGGGACATTTTTCCATAAAATATAAGCTGTTACATCACACATTTTAATGGGTGCGTAACACCATAAAACAGAAAAGGCGCGAGCCCACATCCTCAACCTGTGGGTGTCGCCGGAATATTATTTCCATAATATTTCAGAATTCTCAGACAGAGCCAGAAGATGCCGGTTTTGATGATTTACTGTTGACCCGTACAGAAATGACTGGGGATGGTGAAACCTATAATTACAATAGAGGTTTTTATTCGGGGCCGCGTGGACCCGGAATGAGAAACGCCCGTTTTCTAAAAAACATACAGCTATTACACATCTCTTTATGTGGTGGTTAACAATTCATCTTTGGGAGTTATCAGAACCCAGCTTGGATGTTAAATGTAGATGTTCCGGTACCTGGATGACCCGCATGTTGAGGCCGGTCTCCTGGGCCAGCTGCTCCCTGATGTGTCTGGTGGGTTTGGGGGTCGCAGCGAACGCCGCCTTCAGCGTCTCCAGCTGCTTGGCCTTGATGGTGGTCCGGGGGCCGCGCCGCTTCCCTCCGAGGTTCTGGTCGTCGTTCTCGTTATTGACAGTTTCTTTGTCGGACAGGGCGGCTATCTCCGTGTCCTTTAGGACCACGTCGTCTTGTAGCTGGTCTTGAGAGTCCGGCGATAAACTAGGGTCGCTGCATGCCGTTACTGCAAGAATTACACAGGAACATCAGGGTAACCAGAGCCAAACAATGGAAGTACTGCAGTGAGAAACTGAAGTGGAGAAGAACAAAATCCACCCTACGTCCCCCAAAACTATATTTATCACTGAGGACTGTCAGCAGTGATGTGATGGGCGAGCTGTGACCTCCCCTCGGTGATGCAAACTACCACCAGCATTAGTAAAAATAGGCCAAACGATGTGTGCTGAACCTTTTTTTTGTGAAAGGTTCGGCTGTGTTTCTGCGCCTTTAAACGGCATTCATCAATTTGATGCTCCGCTGCTTTATGTGTTCCACCATCCAGAGTCATGTAAACACATAAAGACGAGAACGTTTTAGATAAATAAAAAGCAGATGATGTGTTTTCCTCGTCTGCTTGAATATTAATTAAAAACCACAAACAAACGAAGCTTAATAAAAATCCCACATGACAGATTATGGACCAAATCTATTCTGCACATTTACATTACAGGCCCGAATAGCGATCACAGTATTATAACTGCTATAAGAGAAAATAAAAGGCTTGAACAGAAAATGTTACACATGTGTGAACAGAATGATGAATCGACGATGGACCGTTTTTTTTGTTGTTGTTGTTGTTGTTGGTTGAATTTTACTGTCTGAATGCCGTCTAAGTCCTGGTCATGGAAATGATGAAGCCACTGCGGGGCTGAACACATCACATCCATCACAATTTATCCCGCCTTGCACTCACACAAACACACTCACACACACACTCGCAGGTCTCTCTCCATACCTGAGAGGAGGTTGGTGTCTTTCACACTGGTGTTGTTTAGGTAATCGTCTTTGCAAACGAATTTATTCTCGTCTATGATGTAGAGCTCCTCGCCGGTGGAGAGCTGCTTATTGCACATCATGCAGGTGAAGCAGTTAAGGTGAAACACTTTGCTCCGGGCCCTCCGGACCAAGTCGTTCGGAGAGATGCCCTGCGAACAACCGCCACACTTCGTGCCGAACCGCCTGCAGGAGGAAAAGGAGAAGAGATTAGTCTCACAGAATCAGGAGAAATTTAAAAAAAAAAAAAAAAGATTTCTGAGGCGTTTAAATAATAATAATGTCAACGTTCAGCAAGGTTTGGTGGTGAGGCAGAAATCACTGGGACGGGACGAGCCTCAGTTCGCAGATGAACATTTGAAAATTGATTCAGTATAGCTTCAAGTCACATTTTTGTGGAAGAAAAAATGAAGAAGATATAATCAAGTCCTCACACCCATTTGAAAACAAACGGAATTTAGTAAAATAAACCAATATTAAAAATACTATTTTACATTAAAAAAAAAATTCCAGATAGGCAGCTTATAATATGGAGAAAAGGGAACAGCTGTATATGTAGACCTTTGCTTAAAAAAGGAGCTTTTTGGACTTTGTGCTCCCAAATAAGAAGAATAAGAATGCTCTATCTGACATGTTGGGTATAATAATAATAATAATAATAATAATAATAATAATAATAATAATAATAATAATAATAATTCAAAACGCATTTTATTCTGTGTGCAGTTAAAATATATTGGGAAAATTTGGCTCAATAAATACTTTTAATTGTAATAAAAAATGTAGTGATGCTGTACATTAGTTACTTTTTCTAATTATTTTAAAAACAATGATTTTCTTCCGCCCCAACTATGTGCTGGCCTGCTAAAGTGACTAGCTTTTGTTCTATCAATCTATTTAATTGTTTTACCTCTACATTTTCAATTTTGTTCCATAAAAGACAATACATAATATGTTCTACACGGTGAAATCCAGTAAATATACAGATCCTGTACCCTAACACAGCTGGCTGCTTTGGAATAAGACATTACAGCCCTACCATTGACTTCACCTTAAACAATGTGTATTGAGTGGTGCGCACTGCTTGTTGACTGCACGTCTGTGATTGCATTGTCTGCAGACTTGATCTTTTCAACTAGTTTACTATTCAAATCCACTTATCACGTCCTCCTCAGTCGGACTGAGCAAACACATGGGGCAGCGGCTGCTCTGGCCGGGGTTTGATCCTGAACGCTCCCCGGCCGCTTGCACGCTGTAAAAAAAAACACCCCAAGTGTGATTTCCTCGATTTCCTAACAAACCGCCCCCCCTCTCCCTGCTGAGAGCGAGTGCACACGCGTTTAATGTTTCTGCCCCTCTTTTGTTGTTGTTTTGCATAAGAATCCAAATTAACAAGCTTTTAATTACTCGCTTCTAATCAAAGCTTCATTCACGCCTGCAGGCACGGACAGGTCGGTTTGCTCATTTATTTAGAGAAAAAGAGAATCTGCAACACTGTAAATCATTAACATCCCGTATGTGCAGTTAATAGATGTGCTAAAACATAAGGGAATTTTATTTAACTATTTGTCTGAAAACACACGAGGAGCAGTCCGACCTTTTAAGAAATGCATGGCATGTTTCTAGTAATTGTTAATGAATTGTAAACAGTTTAAAAGTTGTAAATAATATAGAAGATGCAAAATACTAAAAAAGGATATTTTCCTGGCAAATATAATGTTTGGCCTAAAGTTTTCCATCTTTTAAGTGAGGCACCATCTTTGCTCCAATTTTAAGCTCCAATTTAAATTTATTTAGGCTATATCATCTCTGTTTACCTGCTGCTTCTACAGTCCAATAATAATAATAATAATAATAATAATAATAATAATAATAAATTGTGACTTTTGCTGTCACCTTTCCCGACCTTACCTAAAGAAATCATTTTTGCAGTACAGTCTCCCCTCTCGAGAAAAACATTTCTCTGTCAAATTGCATTTGCACTCGCAGCACTGCACACACTTGACGTGCCAGGCTCTGTCCAGCACGTTGAGCAGAAAGCGGTCCAGGATAGGCCTCTCGCAGCCGGCGCAGTGGACCATGGCTTTGGCTGGGCTACAACCCCACAAGTGAAGAAAACACACAAACAAAATCAACAGCACAGTCCGAGCATTGACCGACTATCTGCTTTCTCCCTCCCTGATTCGCCTGGAGCTCCCGGGTGAATGTGCGCGGAGAAGCCAGTCGATCAGGTGTCACCACAGATTTCTCCCTGCATGCGTAAAGGGCTCAGCGTCCAAAAAAAAAAAAATACAGACAGGAAGGGATGGCGACCGCGTCCTCTCCCTCAAGTGGAAAAGCCAAAATGAAAAAAATAAAAATCAGTCCTTTATTGGATCCGGGGCAAAACACGCAATTCAACCAAAATGTAGATTTCAGCACAGGAAGCTGCAGATCGGCTCAGGCGAGAAGACTGGACCCAGTTTGGTTGTCCCGGCGCTCTTGGAAGTGACGCATCGGCTGAAAGGAGCGTCGAGTGCCAGTCAACGCTGGAAGAGGCGTCTAATAAAATGCTTTTAGGGCAGAGCTGTCACACAACAAGACACGCGCGCCTATAAATAATTCAGTGTACTTTGACATGGCAGCGTATCCACTGTTCAAAAACCTGCGAGAAACAAAATCACACACCCAAAAGATTTTAAAAAGAGTGTCCGATGATCCTGGACGTTCAGCTTGTGGTGGCGGGGGATGCTGGGATGCGCAGGCGGCTCCGGTAGTAGTCAGTGTTTATGCTGGGATGCCCTCAGTCTCCAGTACCGTGTGTATGCTGGGATGCCCT
The DNA here is from genome assembly GCA_029875015.1 of Lepomis gibbosus. NCBI lineage: Eukaryota > Metazoa > Chordata > Actinopteri > Centrarchiformes > Centrarchidae > Lepomis > Lepomis gibbosus. The sequence continues at coordinate 20,083 of JAPMOB010215129.1, forward strand.
CAGTCTCCAGTACACTGTCTTGCTCCTAAAGCTCCAGCACAGCCTTATTCCCAGCCTCCTGACGTCAGGCCGCGGCCGGACCAATCAGCGCGGTGCCATGCCAGCAACCATCAAGCCGCCCCATCATAACCCAGCGAGGGCTCTGCCTGCTATTTATGCCACACACTCAAGCAATTGTCAAGAATTTCCCTGCAAACTGTCATATCTTAGTGAATGTGTTTGGAGGAAGCAGCCGCGGCGGCGGAGGGCGAGCAGCGCGGAGGGAGAGACGCCACTTCTCAGCTGCTGAGCAAATTGTCTTCTGGGCATGAGGGGGGCATGAAGGAGGAATCTGAGCAGGTAGATATAGCTGCGTCTTCAGGATATAGAAGCTGGAGGCGCATATTGCATGGCGTGCTCCCTGTTTATTCATGTAGGCTAGTCACCGTGCGCCAGAAAACTACGCATAAGTTGGGCATGTTTGTTTTATTTGATCAACTGGAGGCTACGTTAAAACATAAAAGCTTACCTGCCTGCTTTGCACTTGAACGCATCATCCACAGGCTCCAGCTAAATGTTTGATTTAACTTATTTGGGCGATGACTGGATTCTGGTGTTCCCCTCTTTCGCCCCCCTCCGTATTACAGAATGCCATGTGCTGATTTACTTTATCAGTGTTTCCTTGCACATCAGCAGCAGCACACTTTAGCAGGTTTTTCTTTGGTGTGATAGAGAGGAAGCGTGGAAGTGAAAGACAGAAAGGCTCTAAAGTTGACAGCTCTTGCAGATCAGCCCTTCAGGAGCTCTCGGCCCAGACACTTCGGACGATTCATTAGGGAGGTCCAATCCACTTCAAGTCCATCTTAAGTAAATAACACCATGAGCCTAACAGCCTGCTGGATTATTAGCCATTTCCCATCAAAGGGCTCAGTCAAGTCTTTTGTGTTGATGATTTACAGGCCTGCGGTCTTTAACACTTCTAAGATTTCCTTTTCTTTTTGCTCAGTGAAAACAGAGATTTTCTAGTCTGGAGGAAAAACAGTTGGACATCGTTTTTGAGTAATTGATTTTTGAATCAACTATTGGAATAAGGAATAGTTTAATAAATGCAATTACGTAAGACGGTGTTGTATTTGTGGTGAAAATAAAACAGCATGGTGAGTTTATCTCCTCGCCTTAAAATAGAATCAAGCTCAATGGCTGCGCACTTAAAGCAGAGAAAACGACCCAGGGACACCCATTTATTCTCTACCAATCGCCCGCCAGCATCCTCTTGCATATGGGCTGCTTCTCATGCAAAACGCCTGCCCGTCCCCGTCCAGCTGCCTCCCGGCGTCTGGGGAGCGCCCCTTCAACAGGACATGTGTTAGTGGCTTGAAGAAAGGAGAGATAAAGCTTAAAAACACAGACTCGGTCTCTTTTTAGTTTTCGCTTTTCAACCCGGCACTATCCTCTCCCTCAGCGCCAGTCTCCTTCTTCTCCTTTTCCCTACTTTTCTGTTTTTCTGTATTTTTGTGGACAATGCGTCTGAGCGTCTGATTATTTCCATCCGGTTTCCATCAGAGACATAGGGAGAGAGGGGTCATTGAGCTCCATCAAAACTGGGCGGTCCATAGTTCTGTATAGAAGGACAATCAGGAATGGGAATGTTGCATTTCTGTTGGACTACAAAACTCACGTGTCTTTTTTTCTGCACCAAAACCTGCAGGAGAACCTGAAAAAGAACCCCCAGAAACCCTGCAGTCTGGAGGCCTTACATCCTCCACCACGACACAAACTTGTAAATGCAGCATGTAAACAACACAAGTTGTTGTTATTTCCATGTGTAGAAGATTCATTGATAGCCTGTCAGTGGGGATAATCTCTGCCTGATTTAGAATAAACCAGAGAGAGAAAAGGCCAGCTCACAGAGGCAGATTAATCCACAAATAGAAGGAAATATAGGCTATAGGCTTAAACATATCTCAACTCCCCTCCAGGCAAATACACTATTAAATGCAAAAATGGTTTTAACCTCACCACTGTAATCCCTTAGTAGCAATAGATTTTATTCTCACTCATATTTTCATTCTGTTGCAGGCAGAACTTGTAAATTGGAATTCTGCGCTCCAGCTCAAGAAAACAAAACTTATTCTTTTTCTTTTTTCCCCTGTTTTAATATCAGAATTCTTGGAGGTAGATTTGATGGCAGAAGGCCTATTAAAAAATCAAATTGATAACACCAGCTGAAAATAAAAATGTAAATACCCAAATTAATCTGAAATGTGTCTTTTATTGGCGCCCACTCAGAGGACTTTTATTTTATTCACATCCTGTATTTTATGTATTTCTTTTACTCCCTCCAAAGTCTGGTTTTGGACACTACAAGCCACGCTACCACCGTTAAGGAAATGGATCCTCTTCTATCAGGACCATAGTGTTGTAAAGCAGCCCAGGAGATTTGGGGTTTATGAAGTGCAGACAAGTGAACTGGTACACTGCGAGATAATTAATCTGAGATAATGAATGAGGCTGAGAAGATGCATGCAATCATTAATTCTAATCATGACACGTTTATTTGTCTCCCCTCTCTCCTCCAGGCTCAGTTAAGAGACACAATGACACCACAACAATGTATGAGAGGCACGGCTGGAGGAAGGAGAGGACTCTGGAATAAAGACTAAATGCTGAATCGCGCAGGTGATTAGGTGGGTTGGGAAAAGTTGTTTAAAATATGAGAACGAGACACTAAAAGCCATTTCTTCTTCTACTTGTAGTTTCCCGGGCTGTGAAACTCGGGCTGTGTGACATTGGACATTACAGCCGGGCCAGTGAGGCCGGGCAGGCTGCCGGGGGACAAACCGTGACTCCAGTAATACAGAGAGAAAGATCACCCCCGACTGGAGCTTTGATCAACTGAGTGTACCGGGGAGGAGGAGGGGTGGAAGAGGAGGGTGGGATACCGGTCCGCTGCTCTGCTTTGCTTTGCTTTGCAGTCTCTCTGCAGGATTTTCCCCTCTTTTTCAAAGGAATATTGCAAACAGGCGCTGACATTCATGATTCATAATAAGACGCATTGATCATTCTGGCATATGAATGCGTTTATTTTCGGAATAAATAGCCCAATTTCTGTGAAACTGGCTCAGTTAATATCATTTCTATAATTTTTCATCTCTATTCCTACTTGGAAAACTTCACCACAACGAATAGTACTAATATTCGTAGCTGCCGGTGTGGCAAAATGTGAATACTACTGAAAGAAAAAAGAAAGATAGACGATTACAAGCTCCTGAGATATAGGCCGGAAATTCTTTTTATTTTATTTCATTGCATTTATCGTAAGTTGCTTTGGAAAAACATGTCTGCCATATGAACGCAATAAAATCTACCTGAAATTACAAACAAAGAGGATTCTTTTGAAACGAAGAATGTACAAAAATGCATATCTTTCTTCTGCCAATAAGGAAAGTCAGCATCAGAATGTGCCTGTGTTTTTTAAAAGTTACAAAACACTCTGAAAATGCTTCATTTTTACGTAATTCCCCCATTCACAAAAAGGTGTTTTAACTCGTGTCTTGGCAGCGCAAACTGCCTGAAAAGCGCACACATGTGATGCAAAGTTTACCATCATTTCCATAGTGCGAGTTTGTAGTTGAGGGAGAGTAGAGGGGTGTATTTGTCTGTCCCTGCCTAGTCTGTCAATCATTCTTCACCACTTTATCACGCACTCCCAGGACCGAAATCCGACCCTCCCTCCTTCTTCCATCCATCCATCCACCCATCCATCCATCCATCCATCCACCCATCCATCCATCCATGCGCCCTAGACCCATCCCGGTGCGCGTTGCTCACGCAGCAGAAAGGCCCTATAGCTGACAGATTTGGGAAAATTCAGAGTCTGTCATTGTATAACTCACACGACTGGGGAGGCTGTAGGAGCTAAGCACGCAGAGTCCCACAATCGACTGGCTGAGCCGTGTCCTCCCTCCGCACCCTCCCTCCTCCTCCTGTAGATCAGCAGCCAAACATATGCCGATGTGAACTCAACGTGGATTATTGAGCCAACGGCAACTCTACGCAAACATTTTCCAGACTTTCCAACTCTGGTCCCGGCCTGTGCTGAGAGAAATCCAATGGGATTTATAGATCACCTCCCTACAGCTGTCTCTTCTCAGTCAGTCAACCCCCATTCCACCCACACACACTAGCCCATATTCAGTGGATGTCATGATCCGACCTCCAGAACCACACAGCCACAGCCACCAGTGTCTTCACTGTATGTGTGATCACATGACTGAGTCAATCTGGGGCTTTGGGGTGCAGAACAGTAACCTTGTACGAGACAATGAGGTCACCTAGACACAAGGCCACCACCACCACCACCACCACCACAGCACCACCACCACCAGAGTCCCGCTCACTCCTCTAGGGGGCGAATTCAGCCCGGGCAAAAAGACGGCTTAGGCAATGATACTATTATAATTACTATTATATTATTATGTCCCTAATTCCAATTTATTGCTGGCGTTATGGCAGGAAAAAAGCTTTAAAAGGCAATATGGTGACTGCACATTCCCAGACAGCTTTATTGCAGTAATAGGCTACTATATTTTAGGATTTGCTATAATACACACACACACACACACACACATATATATATATATATAGTTGCATCCATTATACGTGAATGGATGCAACAACATGGGCACTTTAACATATTTAAATATCGGCAGTCTTTATGCAAGTAAGTGAGGAAGTAAAAAGATAAATGAATATAGCCTGTAGTAGGCCTATAACGTATTTCGTACTTTTCTCCAAATTGTATTTCTATGCCAGCAAAGGCCACATGTGAGCGTATTTTAAACCATGACGGGACAGTAGAATTCTGGGACCCATTAAAATGATATTCATGCAAATACATAACAGAGGTCTGGAGATGTCCATAGTCTGTTAAATCAATAGAACAATTCACAAAATCTGCACCGTTTCCATCATATCAGGTTGACAGCACTGATTGACTGAGCCAGGTGGGATTCCTCAACAAAGACTTCCACCTTCACTGTGAATCAAAATAAAAAAACATGCCTTTTTTCATATGAAAATGCTCCAAACAGAGTAACTGAGAAATGAACACATAAAGGCGCTGGGAAGCAGCCTCCAAAGCATTTCCCCTAGTTCAGATTAATGGTACTCCGCGTTTATTCTGCAGTCGGGGTGAAAGGGCTAGGATCACTAATGATTATAATATAATGTGTGGCGATAACCACTCCCTTTGAGATATTATCGCCCGGTGGCCAATGCTCTGGGGACGGGCTGCATGGCTGCAGAGCGGCAGATAGCTGCTGCTGCCACCGCAGCGGATTTCTGCGCTCTGAAATAAAAAGCCCGCAAGGATGGAGAGAGGGAGAGCTGGCCGCTGCTGATACCTGCATTACAATGTACAGCAGAGCAGAGCAGAATGCTGCTTCACCATACAGCTGCTGTTTTTATTATTTTATTAACAATGAGATGATGAGGATTTATGGTTAAACATCCAACCACTAATTTTCACCTTAAAAACATTCTCGTTGTTTTTAATAGCAGACATTTTAAGTGATTTAATTACGACTAGCTGGAACGTTTAGTGCTTTCTAAAACGACTTTTTACAGCACCAAAGAGGCCCTGTGGAAAACCTTATTGAATGATAATTTGACCCCAGAAGAAAATGGTTTTAAAGGTTATGGTTAGAGTACCACGTGTATATAAAACCGATATTATAATTCAAATATTTTATTTTAAAATAAAATAAGAGGATTCAAAAGCTGAAAACACAATCAAATGCGTTTCAATGCCCCTCAATTTTAAAATTCTGCTTTTCCACGATCCATTTTAAGACCTAAGCCTTTTTATGAAGTTCTGCAAGACTGAGCGGCCTCGGATCATTGCTGGGTGCTTATGTTCAAATTCCATGTTTAGAAACACAGACAGAAATACCTTCTTATGGTGTTTGAAAGAAATCAAAGATTTTAAACTCAACTTTAGATTGAACCTATTTTCAAATGAATTTCTGCTGTAGCATTTACTGCTGCTGTACCTGTATATTCTATTATACACAGCCTAAGCCTAAGTATATGTGAGCTAGAACTAAATTATCCGCAGTCGACCTCTGATTTTTAATCTCAGGATATCATTAAAATTAAATTCTTGAAAATCTTCTAAATGCAGTTGGCCTGTAAAATCAGGGTATACAACAACAAAAACAAAGAACCAGTCACGGTTTTGTACAAATCTTCCTCATCCAAATACAAACAGTAGTCTAACTGCTGTGGAATCACAGATGTCCATACCTGCAAATGTTCTCACACCCCATACAAAAAAAAATCACTGAAATCAAACAAGAATCAAGAACTGATTATTCTTTAATGTGAAAGCTGCAACTTTTCCAAAGCCGATTAGCCTGCATAATTATCGACATTCACTGATCAATAACAAACAGCGCAGTCCTCAACAACATCTGAGTAAAAAAGGCTGTGAGAGGATAGGGG
>JAPMOB010215133.1:0-12621 GCA_029875015.1 Lepomis gibbosus
CATCCAAGATATGGCATAATTAATTGTTAAATGACAATAACAACTTGTACAAAAGTACTTAAATGCATGTAAATAAACACCCATAAATGTTAGGATTATTTACAACATAACATTCCATTCAATACAATACGCGCTCGAGCTCTATGATAGGTTAGACTCAAGGGTGTGTCTTGTGGTGTGTTCAGGTGACTGGGAAAAAATGGGACCATGGAATTTTAACCTGGGTTACACACTTCCTATGCTTCTATTTTTCCCCATCAGTCTCTTTTACTGAACTCTTTCACTGGTCATTTATTTCTGGAGCCATTTGATTATCTGTCTTTCAATCCTGCCTTTCAAGCATTTAATACAAAAGAGGAAAACTGGACAGGGCTTTAGAAGACCTCCTCAGCTCCTTTGTGGAGGAGGCCATAGCCCTACAAAATGACCTCCAACTGGTTACTGGTGTGCATGTTTCAGACCAAAATGTCAGAAACAGACTCAATGAGGTGGGCATGAAGGCCTGACGTACTCTAGCCTGTTGGTCACTGCCACCTTTTTCCAGAAAAAATGCCTAAAATAACAAATGAATCTTAAACCATTTGGCCTAGATGCATAATTCTGGTCTCCTTTGAAAGGTCAAAAGCTAAGAAATATAAACCATCCATAAGTTAACATATGTATTTTACCATTAAAGACTATATGGAGATGCAATAAAGAAAAATATGATATTTTTCAGCCTCGTCTGGTAAAAAAAAAAGTATATTTTTTATGCAATAAACCATCAGTACCATCATCAAATAGATGAATAGAATAGAATGAATATCTTCTAATACACCTGGAATCCAATTGTAACTGTAAATTTGATTAAAAAAATAAACTAAAATACAACAGTTATTACAGTATCATACAATATTTTAAAATGAAATACCAGGCACATATCCATATTTTGGCTACATTTACCGTTTAAATGTTGACTTTTACTGGGAGTTATCTTCAAAACACTATTTCTGTCCATGCAACCAAGTTCCAAATAGCTTAAAGCTTCCAAAACACTGAAAAACTGTGAATATTGATCAGCTTTAGTATGAGAGGTTGGATATGAGGATACGTTGTGATCAGAGATAAGTGGATGCTTATAACTGCAGACATGTACAGTGCTCACAGAGCGATTCATGTTGTGATATAGGCTTATTTAGATTCTTGCTAGCTGAGCCTCATAGCTTCACAGAGGTGTGTAGGTGATGTAGTACATGAATTTCCCATTTGCATTTTGCGCCAAAATCGCATGCTACATCAGTGCTCAGGTGCCTAGTGAGAACTGTGCTCACAGTCCTGCAGCTTGACTTGATATGCCAGAGAACACCAGAACTGGCAGGCCATTGGAGGCCTGTTCTCATCACAGATGAGAGCAGGTTCACATTGAGCACATGTGACATGAAAGAGTCTGGAGATGCTGTGGTGAACGTTATGCTGCCTGCCACATCATCCAGTATGACTGGTTTGGCGGTGGGTTATTGATGGTCTGGTGCCTATAGTACCCTGACTGTTGCTAGGTACTGGGATGAAATCCTCAGACCTTACGCTGGTGCAGGGTGCCGATGTGTAATTTAGGGCTCCAATAATTATTTTGAGCAGTGTTGTAAAACATTAGAAATTTAAAAATAAAAACTCTTTGACCACTGGCTGGTTCGACCTCTAATGGACTGACACTCCCAAATTTCCCATTGGCTATCCTGCCCCTGTTCACAGCAATGATAAACTTTTGTTTAAGAAATGACATGGCCTTAAACGTAGCTGACGCCACTTAGCAGCTTTAATAAAATGTGAATCTGCCACCGAAGCATCAGGCACAGCAGATTAACTGGAACTAGATTGTTTACTTCTTTAATTTGGCAGCTGGGAACACGATCAATACTATGGTTAAATGGCAGCATTGCAACCAGCTATCTTGATCACAACAACTGCAGGGGTGTTCATAAGGTTTTGTGGGTAAAAGGAGATATCTGAGATCCAGTAGTCACTTGCGCACGAAGAGCCTGTCATAACATGATGAAGAGCAGCCTGGACTGATGCTTACACTAGAGCCCCACAAGAGAAAGTACAGAGATAAGTACAGACAAACCCTTTATGGTTATCTTAAAGGGAAACAGATCAGTGTGTCTGTTTATGTATCCTCTTCAGCATATGAGACTGGCATAATGTCAGGTTACCAAAAGTGCATCCAAAGGCCATACATGTGTATTATGTGATTACTCTTTATCAGGTTTACTAACGGTCCAGTGTGGGATGAAGATTGCACACTAAAAATCAGCACCATTCTTCTTTAATTCTTCAGAAACCTTACCATTATCGCAAAGAACATTTTCAGTACTGTATGTAAAAATTGCAATGTCAATATAACTGTAAAATTTAAAATTCCATAGGACAGAACTCAAACTGACAAAAAGTTGTAGCAGCGTATGTCAGTTCCCCATCGTCACTATGTCTTTTGTCTTTTTCATTGATGTGCCTTAGTTGTGTTTTCGATGCCTGCCTAATGAGTGCCATTTGAGCTGTTGTCTGCTTATCGCTCTGAGAATATTCATTACACCGGCATGAATATTCAAAATTGTCCTCTATCCTTGGAGCACTTGGATTATTGATAGGCTGCTCATTGGGTTTTCTCTTTCTAGTGTGACAGCTTCATAACAGCCTTACCTGAGCTCTCTGATAGAGGAAAAACAGCAACAGCAAAGTGATTTAGTTTACCGAAGACTTGTGATGAAGTGTACGGCATGAATGTGCAGCATGAAGGTGTAGTCTGTACAGAGATTCTCCTGTAACCAAAGGCCACTGGTTATGTCTTACAGCCAACACATGTTTCTGTGATTTAGTTTTTCTATCGGAATTTATTGTATCCCTACTTTTGGTGTTATTGATCCTGCTGTGGAGACTCAGCTCACACAATAAATTATGAATCAGCTGACTGAAACTCCCTTTATGCCATCTAATGATCCTATATAAATACAAAACATACTCTAATTTGCGATATGAATGAATTTGGAGTATTTTTCCACCTATTGCCTCAGGCAGTGCCCGTACTTTCAGTAGCGGGTTGACTTTGAAGATTTCATGCTAGCTGGATAAGATTTTAAACCTGTGACTGTTCAATCTATGATTCCTTTTCAGAGCTCCAGGACATATGAGTGGAAGCTGTGTGTGCAAGCGCATGCATGCGTGCGTAACTGATGATTGTAGTTGAATGGATTTGTGTTTATGTTTTTTATGTTGATGTTAACGTAAACAAGATCATCCATCATACAGCTATCTTCTCATTTTGTAGTTCAAACAAGCAGTGAATCACTGCTATAGTAATGATGGTGTTTGGTGACATTCAATGAAAAATTCAGATCATTCATTTGACAGATACTAATCTGTGCCAAACACAGTCTGAGATTGCTCTTTGTCCATAAGATTGGAAACCAAAATTGCCTCTAGACATTTTAAGTATGTACTATCTAAAATCCATGTTTTGGACACAAACAGCAACACACATACATACAGAATTACAGATATTACACACACCTTGTAACAATGATGTTTGACTTAATCTGAGGGAATCTAACTTTTTTTTTTCATGTATTTAAGGGAGGTGTAGATATAAATACAGCTGATTACTCTCTCGGATCGTCCCCATTCAAAAGTAAAGTACAGGCATGCAAACTGGTCAGGGGTAAAAAAGGTGAGAAGGATACACAAGCAGAGAAATGCCCAGAGACAGTGCAGGGGTCTTTTTTAGGCTTACATGTTGTATAGATAGCGTGCATTTGTCTACTGCGACAAGAGAACGATACCAATACACAAGGGCGTCACTTTGTGTTGAAAATTAGTGGGGACATAAGGACTCAGATTAGGGGTGTGACGATACACTTAGCTCACACGATGTAGCGATGCACCATACTGGTGTCATGAGAATGAGATGTGACCTTAATTTAACAGTATTTAATAGAAATCATCAAGATGCCAATGATGATCACTTCTTGTTACCTCCTCTTCTGTGGTTTCTGGCAATAAAAACAAACAACATCACATAAAATAATTGTTACTGGTTAATTGCAATTAAGTTAACTTTAAATTTACTTCCCTTCCATACATAAAACATGGCTTAATAACAATCACATTTAACAAATGCAAAAAAAATGGTTTAATGATAACTATCAAGATTTTGGATTTTTTTATACAGTCGCATTTGTCTTAGCCTATGGCATTTTACACAGCATAGTATCTAGCAGACTTTTCCTCTCCTCACAGCTTTTCAATTTATTTATATTATGTCTTACTCACCGCTGTTTAAGTCCTTGCATCTCCCGATACAACACCACGGTTGAATTTTCAGCCTGAATGTACGTTTTAGTGAGATTAGTGAGAGCAACAAGCTGGTGGACTGCCGAGTCGTTTTTAGGTGACAGTTGCTCTTCCTGGGCGCATGATGTAAACACGAAAGCGCGAGCCCTCCCAGAACCCATAGAGATTGCATTGGAGCGCCCGCAGCTCGAATAAAACTGCTTTTACATGAAAGTCTATGAGAGCAATCTGGGCAATTTTCAGTAGCCTGAAATTGCCCCAAATGGGCAGGATCATGTTGTTTATTCTTACATTAAAAAAAAATTTGTGTGCAAATAAATCTTTCTCAAAACACTTTAATTTGTTCTTTACCATTTCATGTTGTAAGTTATTTTTCAAAGCCTTTCTAACAAATGTCACATGTCCCCTGCATCCCCAGTGTAAATAACACTGAGATGCCGATACGTTTTATCCTATTGACGTTGGCCTACATTGCATCCAGGTTGCTCCCACTGCTTATATAATAAATAATTTGCTTAGCTAACATTATTGGCTAGTAACAGTAGACAAAGTCATTAAATTCGCAACATTACTGTATCTCACAGGACAGTTAACAAGTTAAGCTAGCTTAATTCTGTCTTACATCAGGTTTGCTGCCTGATGAACGGACAGTTCATTTGGCAGTTTGGTGTGTCCAACTGTTGGACTCCGCAATGTAGCGGACTAGAAAAAAGACCTGCCCTACGCTACCTCTGACTGGCTGTTGAGGCATTAGGAGTGACGATTGGTTAGGCACAGCCAGTTGTATAGTTGCAAAGCTCATGCTAGAGAGGAGAGGACTGAATAAAACAGGTAGGCCTAAATGCTGTCTTCATCATGATGAAGAATATGATATACGAGGCAACTGTTTGTAATAGTTTTTGGACGATAGTTATAGGCACACAAGCACACGTGAATACACTATTTCAGACAAAAATAGACAATATGTGGCAGATGGATTAAATTATTGTTAAATTTTGTATTTGCTTTTTCATGTGTATTTGTTGAAAATAATAAAAAGTTAAAAAGTGTCAGCTTTATCATGAAGCTGTGAACCAGAAAAAAGCACATTTCTGATTCAAATATGAGAAGCAATCAAAATTCTTTCTCAACTGATGATTTCTATCACTTCTAATTTACCCATTATTAGTATAGATACATATGCATCTGTATCGCTTGTAGAAATGCTTTGTAATGTATCTAAGTGACACTATCATAGCAAACATATCGCAAAATTCAAAATAAACAAAACAGCATCAGTGATTTCAATTCTGTAACTCCAACTAAACTAAAAAATATCCTCTCAGTTGTTCAATTAATGAACTGGACATTTAGGTGTGAACCTGCCCTAAAAGGCTTGATAAAAAAAAACTAGCAACACAAAAGAGGGAGTTGCAAGAAATGAATGTAAAGTGTAAGAAAATCAGCATTGTCCTTGGCTTGTGTGTCACACTATGCTGCCTAGTCAACCCTCAGCAGTGATATTTTCAGTAATCAGATGTGTGGTGAAAAACTTCCCCCAGTGCTCTGACATTTGGTTAGCTTGTACAGAGTAACCCCACCTCAGGCAATTCAGGAAGAAGCAATTCAGCTGGTAGGTACTAGAATACAAACTCACACTGAGATAATCCACACATACACATGGCATTTCAATTAATAAAACACACTGTCATCATCATGAAAAGTCAAACACACTTGTACTCATACTAGCCACAAATACACATTCCAGAGCGTCCCCCAAAATACAGCCAGATAGGTTATCTGTGGAAGCATCTTATTATTACCCATATTTACATATGACGATGGGAGCAAAGGAGGAAGTTAGGTGAGGTAGTATAAGGAGCAACAGCGAGGAGGCTGGATAGATGGTCAAACACAGCATTTTTATCCTGAGACACAAACAGCAACCTGCTGGGTGTGAGTTATATATAAGTTGGTTCTAAACTTAAGTCAGAATTATTATTAAATTCTGAGTTAAGAGTTATTAAAGTCATTATGAGCAAAGAAATTACAGAGACCACAGTATGTGCAAGAACATTATAAACGTAGAATAAACTGGCTTACACACAATCACAAAATCACACATGCAGGAAACAAACACATTCAGTTTGTAAAGATGAAGTTGACACATGACTTAGAGATACATCAGTAGCCTCCAAACACACACTTTCACATACATTCATATATTCATAACTCACACAGGGACACAGGGACACACTGATATCCAAATTTACACACAAGTTTTCATTCTGACATTCATCTCACTAATATGGTGCATGTAACCTGCCTGAATTCTGCACTATAGTGAGCAGTAAACGTGGTCATATTACTGTCTGCTCATCTCACCATGATATTCAGGGAATTTGTTTTTCGCTTGGGTTCAGTTGCAGAGACCTCACACAGCCTGCTATGTGGGAGCAGAAGTTATGTTACCATATGCTATTTTGACAAAGATGAGTTTGTCATTTTCCGGCTCATTTTTGTCCTTTTGTTCTTTAGATTAAGATTATAATCAGTAAACGGGTATCATCAGTCAAACTCACTTTGAGACCAGATAATTAGGGTTGTCCTGCTTTAATATTTGGAAATATTTCCATTATATTATTCAGCAGTCTTGCTTATCTCAAATAGGCCTACATTGAAATTTGAAAAGTAATTTAGAAATGTTTGATACCAAAATAGCTTTCTGAGGAAAAGAAAAATCATCACACCTATGCTTAAATTGTTTCCTATAATATTTTGTATATCTTTGTAGAGTCTGGATCTGTTGTTAGGGCAGGATTTGGACAACTTCTCCGCCACCCCAGCCTGTAAAAAATACTGAACTTCATCAACAGCATTTGTGTGCGGTCCACCTGAGAAAAGCGATTACTTCTTAAAACCCAAAGTGGCTATGCTCACTTGAGCAGTGGATCATTATTTTTCAAATATCTACTGTTAATTTGTATGTATTCGGTGTGTGAAATCTTTCAAAACAGTTTATCAGTGTTTGCATAAAATTGCATTGAAACAGTAACATTTGGCTGCAACGAGATCTTTACATTTTATGCACCTCTGTAACGACTAGGAATTAAGTGTCATGCCCAGGGACACATTGGTGGATGTATTGCAGTGGTAATCAAACCCGGGTCACTCATACCAAAAGCATGTGTGTTATCCACTGCTCCATCACCAACCTGGAAGGTCAGTGGTTCAATCCCCAGCTTCCTCAGTCTGCATGTTGTGTCCTGGGAAAGACACTGTACCCTAAATTGCTTCCGTGTGAAAGTGTAATAATGAGTTGATTTCCGTTGTTGAGCAGCTGGCCTTTGCTCATCAGTGTGTGAGTGTGATGTAGTGTAAAGTGCTTTTAGTGATCGCAAAGATTAGAAAGGCACTATACAAACACAGATCATTCACCACCTTTATTCCCAAGTCTTTTATTTGATGTGATTTGATTGTGGATAATGACTAGAATTATCTCAACTATAGATGGCCTTCTTCAGGTAAAGGTAAAGAAGTAACATCCATCTGTATTTATTTGGCATTAAATGACAGGTTATTGTCTCCTGATTAGATAATCTGCCACATTTACATCAAAAAATATCACATTAAAATTATACTGTTATACTAAGTATATTGTTTGGTGGACGCAGTGTGGGCCTTACAATTGCCAAAAAGTCATTTAGAGAGACAGAATGTGAGAGACGCAGTGAATGTTGCTGCCTGAAAAGGTCAGACCCTCTCAGAAATAAAAAAGAAGTGGTGCGACATAAAAGTAGAAGCCAAAAGGCGCATAGCCTTACACAGACAACGTGTTTGTGCCTCGGAGGAAACGCACTGGACACTGGAGCTCAACCGCCTTGATGACTGACTTGCAGAAAAGAGAATCCATCATGAGTAGTGTTGGAGGTGGAGGGGGACACAGATATGCACAATGCACAGGATGAAACAGGTCCATAATTTGTCTTACTACATTTTCAAAGACAATAAACCAAATGTCTGCATGTTCAACTGTATCTGGTGCTGCAGCTGAGCAGTAGCTAAGCCCCATGCATCTTAACCCTCCAGTGGCCATGCCCTCCTAGATGCAGTCCTACAAATGCAAATAGACCTCATTGACTCAACTAACGAGGCTGCCAAGAAGTTAAAAGAAATAAGACCGCTTTTACGTGACACAAGCTGTTACTACTTAATAAATAGTATTATCACTTGGGTTCAAATAAATTACCACCCACCTCTGCCAAATGATGTGGTGAACCTGGAGGTATGTGGTGAAAAACTAATTTATTTAAACATTTTATAATTCAAAACTACTCAAGTTAGCAAAGCCCATATTGACTTACCTTGACTTGACTTTAGAGTCTTTAGAAAAAAGATGTATGGTAAAAGACAGGGTTAAATTAGACGCAATGCAACCCAATACTCTCTACAGAGCTTTGCAGGGCTTCCTTAGTTTACACAGACTTAAATGGATACAGACAAAAAATACATATTCAGTAAGGCTCACACTGAGCCATGCGTATACCTGTATATATCTCGCACACAAATACAATACAGCCACAAAGATTCATATCCCCACAACATGAGTAATACACACACACACACACACACACACACACACACACACACACACACTGTCTCTCCCCTTGCCTGTCTTATGTCATTTTCTTTTTAGAGATAGCTCCTCTTTGTTAAGCCGACTGACATCTCTCAGACCATAGCAACCGTGCATACTTTTGTGCATAAGAAAGGCAGGATGAGAAGAATTTTTTATTTTAAGAATTCCTTTTATATATATTAAATAACGTCTGAGCAACAGTACCAGAAACATTAAGTTGACTTTCTCCTGATAGGAAAACTATTTCCACATATAGGCAGTGCACGTACATCCACTATCCATGTAATCACTATACATTTCCAGCCCATCCTCACCAGAAACAACAGCCATATAGGTTGATTATGCAGCAGCTTATTAGGACTCATATTTAAGTGAACTGTTAGGCCGCAACCTCCAGTAGTCATGTGATGGTAGCAAAGGAAGAAGTCAGGTGACAAAACACAAAGAGTGACAAAGTCTCCTTAAACAGGTGGCTGGGGTGGATAGATTGGTGAGTCACACCCAGAACTTTCACTGAGGGGACTGAGATTTGATTAAGCTGAATACCAATTAAGTAGGCGATTAACTATTTAAATCACATGACTTACACTACTTACACCTTGTAACTTCTGTAGTTATTTTAACCCAAACCCATTATTTTCCTAAACCTAACCACGTAGTTTTGTTGCCGAAACCTAACCGCCATTTAGGTATGAGGATGTGTTGTACATTTCACGTAGCCAAACAACTGATCGCCATACACACAGAAAACAAATTAATCATCATTAATTAAACATCAAACAGTCAATCAGGAGCTCAGAGCCAACAATTAATCTCCAATTCTCCACATGACCATGAAGGTTGTCAGTTTATCAGCTTATCAAGCATGTTCCACCCTGAGCCAAGCAGCAAGCAGCCTCTTCATGTCTGTGATAACGATTTGTCCACCCCTGACCCCTATCTGGTTTTGATATAGCTATTAGCTTTTTATTATGGATAATTAATTAATCCTGGACAAATTGTAACTGTGTATTTTGGTACAATGAAGAATGTTAGCAACCATGTAGCATAAATGTCTCCTCTGACCTTCTCACCAGGGACAGTGACGCAATAAGGGAGCCAGGGTGTCAAACTAGCTATCAAACAGCCACATTTCAAGGTGGCTATGGTGGCCTAGGGGTTTTAAGGCACCAACCACGAATTGTAATGTCCATTTGAGTCTGGCCTAGGGGCCTTTGCTTGCATGTGATTCCCCATCTTTCTCTCTTCTGATTTCCCATTACTGTTGGCAATCTAATAAAGGCACAAAAGCCCAAAGAAACACAAAACAATCACATTGCAAGCATCTTAAGGAAGATAAAGTTTGCTTTGCTTGAAAGAAAAGCACAGAAACATTTATACTAATGCATATACATAATACATTGAGGTCTAAAACAATTAAAGGCACATGAACAACAAATGAAATTGTAAGCCAATTATGTCTAATTATGAACAAGGCTGATTTTAGCAATATCAGATTTAAGACTGAAACAACTCCATTAACTTGTAAAAATCAGAAAGAATGTGTAGAATGTCCTTATAGGTATAATAGATTCATGTTTTGGTCAGGAGGTCAGAAATATACTCATTAAACCAAAGAAAATTGTGTAATCTGATCTGAGGACAGGTGTAAACTGATCTTATTTTGAATTAAATTTCGGCAGCAGTGTACAATCCTCTGTATTGCCGTAAAACAAACAAACAATAAAACTCTGCCCTTTGTACTCCTCTTTTTCCTCCTCTGTGATATAGTTTCTATCCAGTAAAATTAACTAGACCAGTAAATTCCCCGTGCCACATCTCAAAAGCAGGAGTGACATTCATGAATGTGATAATGTAGTCTTGGCCATCATCCCATGATCAACTACAGCACGATTCTGCACACACAGTCAAATAGCTACTCGACAATCCTGGACAGGATCCAGGATGACCTGAAGACGTCCCCCATGTTGTCAAATAACAACCAGCGTCACACTGGCAGAGGACACGGTGTCAGTCTCCAGGAAAACTGTTGCAAACCAGTGGCTCTTCAAAGACATCCCAAGATTCATGTCAGATGCATCTGGCCTTCAGAGTCTGCCTGGCCTGAGTTACAGTTCTTAGTGAAGTGAGTGTTATGTGACTGCAGTCGTTCATTCGTCAGTAGATGGTCAACTTTCCTCAGAAGTAGCAGAGCTTATTTTAACAGTTGCATTGATTACAATTTTGTATTGTATGGCCCATGTAGAACTGTTGAATATGTCCAGGCAGGTAATTTACAAGTAGAAGGTAAAGTGTCCATGAGGAACATTGGAGAGAAAGAAAAATTTACTAAGAGGAGGAGGAACACCAGATCAGAGGTGTCACGAATCTATGGGCCAAGAAAGTGAGGGAAGAGGCTTTCATGGAAGCTGTAGAGGGATGAAAGGAAAAAAGAAGAGGAGAAGAGAAGGCGTAGTGAATCACAAGGTCAAGATGTGAGGAGAAAGGGAGGTGCTGGAGCAGTGAAGAAAGTAAGACAGAGGGGAGGTAGATTCACCTAAATTGACATAGAGATAAAAATTGTTTTTTGGAATCAAAGAAAAAGAAGAGAGGAGGAGTAGAAGAAGTCATGAGTAGACTGGGGGGTAATTATGGAAACTGCAGAAGAATGAGAAAAAAGAAAAAAAAAGGAGAAGCAAAGTCGTCTTCAGGCCAAGATGAAGGATACTGAAGATAACTTTAAAAAGGAGGAGCAATGAATCTGAAAGCCAGATAAAGAACAGTGGGTTGCTTATAGAAAAAAACAGAGAAACTACTGGAATCTCATTGTAATTATTTTCATGATCCTGTAACTTTTCATTTAGCACCATCATCAAGTTCAAATGTGTTTTAGTTAATGACCAATACCTGCAAAACAAATGACATTTCCGTTAGCCTGTAAAGACAATATGCTTTATGTTTTCCTTTTAGTTGATGGTTTACCATTTATAATATGCTCTTCCATGGGTGCTGCCATTGTTGTGTGATGTCAGACATCTGTCTCTTCATGAAGTTGGTTTAGATGTAATTACCCCAAGTTCAGAAGTGGGAACTCCAACTTTGGGTGGTGTTCCATTGCACTTTGTTATACTTCTTCTGGAACACCAACAAGTTAGCATTGTCATTGTGAGCATGTTACTATGCTGACATTATCATTTAGCTAGCCCAAGTACAACCTCACAGAGCTGCTGGTTAATTCACTGCAAACCTCCAGGTCTGCACTGATGTCCTCATAAGACATCAGGTGTCCTCATAAGACATCAGCTGACCTAGACAAATTAGTGAAGAACAAAAATGAAGCTAATGCTGTAAGGCTTTCACTCGATGTTTAGTTTACTAACAACAATAGTTGTAATTGTAGCCTCTGCTACAGTTACAACTACTGTTACTAGTCCTTTTGCTATTATTACTGTTATTATCATTATTAACATTACAATTATTATCATTAACACAACTATAAATATCTGTACCATTTTTCATTCTATAGCATTCTATAGTCTATAGCAACATTACCTTTACTGTCTGTACCTCTATGTGTATACTGTGTAGGCTACCTCCCTCTGCTCTCTCTCTCTCTCTCTCTCTCTCTCTCCCTCCCTCACCCCCAACCGGTCGAGGCAGATGGCCGCCCACCCTGAGCCATGGTTCTGCTCGAGGTT
>JAPMOB010215134.1:0-16142 GCA_029875015.1 Lepomis gibbosus
CCCACACACAATCTTTTTACTTTTTTACAATTCCCCTGCAGCTGGCCCGGACAGTAGAATTAACATGGAGGTCTCGTTTCTCTATTTGTTTGTCAGAATGAGCAGATGTCTGCCATAAAAAGATCCCGGTGTCTTTCTTCGCACACCAACACAACGCAGAAGTGCACTGGTCACATCTGCATGGTGACAACACTTTGGAAACCCTACAAGCCACCCATAAGGATATCTGTCATGGTTATAGGAAATATTAAAAAGGTCATATTATGGTCATTTTCCAAATCTTATTTAAGGGTTGCACCAGAACAGGTTTACATGGTTTCATTTTCAAAATATTTTTGTCATACTACAAATTGCTGCAGCTCCTCTTTTTACCCTGTGTGTTTAAGGCTTTGTTTTAGCTATGGAGTGATCCATCTTACCTCTACATGATCTTTGTTGGGAGTTGGACATGCTCAGGTCCTAGTTAAGGAATACTGACCAATCAGAAGCAGAGTAGGGCAGGTCCCGAGAAGCCGGTAAGCATCGCATGGTTCAGCTGTATACCACTTACCAGCTTAGCAACATCGACTGGGGCAAGCGTTTCAGAGTGGTGAGTTATTAATTTGTAACAAATGTATCTTTCATCCATTTTAACTGAGATCTGTCTCTACATCACAGTAACAACTTTATGTCCATAGACTGCATGAAGGGTAGCTAGCGTTGGTAAGGAAGAGGAGAGGCAGCAGGCGGACATCTTGTCACTGTGTGCTGCAGCTCAAAGTGTCTTTCCACCGGTGTTTTTTAGTGCGTGTCGGACTAGCCACTTGCCGAGCATTATGATGTGTGTTTTCGCTGTGATGTCACAGGGATCAAAAGGAAAAGGCTGGACTACGAATGAGCTGCTTTTAGGTAGTTAAGAGCAGAGTTTTCTGTGGGAGATGGTAACTCCCTTTGGGCTGGACTTTGGGCTTTTTCACTTTGCAAACTTATTAGCATAACATATGTGTATACAAAGAAATTTAAATTAAGATCTGATGAACTCTAAACTACACAAAGTAGTTATTATTCAGAGATGAGTTCTTACTAAAACACAGGAACTAACTGCCAAGCTGGCTGTTAGCTAACTGAACCAACTGAAAAACCTTGTGTTAGCTTGCAAATATGGAACATAAGCAATTAAATTGGGTAGCCAAGAAATTGGATATTTCCAACCAAAATTATTGGATCGTTTTCTTACAAATATTTTTTAGCAAGCAATTTTATCATGGCTGCCGTGACTCCTGAGAGTGACACTTAGTTTGACATTGGGTGTGTATTTTATTGGGTAGAAGAGGTGTACTTGATATGTCTGTCTGTATTTCTCTTTTTCTCTTTCTCTTTCTCATACCCTCCCTCTTGCTCTCCCTCTGTCTCTTCCCATCAGTTGGTAGCTGTGGACGTTGACTGTTTGCTTGGCGCCTTCCCTTACCCACCTGAGATCAGCAATCTGCACACATGATCGCAATATCATGCCAATCAGCCAGTCCCGGCCTGATCGTTGAGTCATACACAGTATGTCTAGTGAAGCGTACCATCAGATTTACCGGGCCCAGGTTGCCTGCTCAACCTCCCCAGCTTGCCAGCCAGCTCACTCTACCACCATGGCACCTGGATCATTAATTACAGTTTTTTTCAATTGCTAACCTGCGTTGGTCAAAACTGAAGTCACAATGTCAAAACTCTTCACACAGTCAGCGAAACAGAAGTGTAAGTGGACCAAACTGTGAATCATTTTTCATTGCTTTCATACAAAATGCATTCAATGACCACTTTCTCCAAAGTCCATGAACACTTTTCTCATTACTATTTCACCACCTGCAAAATACTGTATATTTGCAACACATTTTTCAGATGCTAACACACCGTGTCCAAAACAGATTGCAAATATCCTGCTTTTTTGCAGTAGCTGGACAGATTTATAGAAAGTCAGATGTACCAGGTTATACCAGGTTGTACCAGGTACCAGTGTTATGTGTACACAACTGAGAAAAACTGTATTGCACCACAGAAATGTCTTGACCTTTTTTTCACAAGTAAATTACTGAATGCAGTGACATAGAAAAAAATAAATGATATGTCTGCATTTCTGATTCATTCTTGTTATATATACTATGGTACAGTCAATGAAGGGAAAATGTGTTATTTTTACAGTTTCTCTGTCGCTTTGGAACATTTATAGAATCATCCTTACAGTAACATTTGCAAAACTATATGTATTCGTAAACTATGGCTAAGGTTTGGATGAAAATGATTGAAAGTGCAAAAGGCTTTTTCTGTATGGTATAAATCAGTTTCAACTGTACAGAGTTATACATTGCAAGGGTTTGGATTGGTATAGGATTCACTGTTACACTTGGACTGTAGGCACGTTAATTTGTTGACAGAGCATGTCATTGTGATGCAGAAAATAAAAAAACAAGACTATTTTACAGCACTGCATAGCATAACGGAAACAATTACAAAATTAAAAATGTAAACACCCCCTTAAGTTGACGTTCCTGTCTATTGGGCCACAGATTCTTATTCACATCACTACAGATATCAATTTACTGTAGGACACATTTACAAAAAAAGTCTGATAGACATGTAGAAAACATGATTTGCACATCATATTGCATGTAGTGACTTACACAATGAACTGACTATGTTTTGGGGGATAAGACTATTCAACAGACAACCAGTATAATACATTGTGATCAACATAACATACAGTAAGCAATTGATAATGTAGGAAACAGCAGACAATTGTACATAATCATTTGCATAAATGTGTCAAAGCATGTGCAATTTGCACAAAGTGACTAGATGATGTGGAAGTTGAACAAGTAGAATTTAAATTCTGATCTGAGAAATCTACCAAAGTGACTGAGAATAACTATTCTATAATGAAATACTGATTTATATAAAAAAAATCAGATAAAAGTTCATCAAATTTATGTAATGCTTCCTGTTGTTAGTGTTTTGTAGGTCAGTGTGTTATGAGGGAGGTGGTATGCTTTCTGAGCGAGAATTGTTGCCAGTAGTTGAACGAGTTTGTATGAAGTGTTTTGGTGGTTTGAGTGACTTTTGGGGGTGAGATTAAATTTTTGGCCAAGATGCATGTTGGTAATGCAGACTGTGTGAAGAATTTTGAAAAAGTGGCTTCAGTTTTGACCATTGCATCTTAGCAACTGAAAAAACTATAATCCCGGCTCCACTATACTGAACTGTTAAAACCTAACTGCATATCTCTGGTCTGCTTCTGGGTTCTAGGCTCAAGCCCTGACAGAGTTACCAATTAAAGTTTCAGTGGTACGACACATTTGAGTTAATCATCAGTTTTGAACTTGCTACACACAAACTAAAAGCTGGAGTAGGCAATTTACTTCGGAAGGATTTGTTGTTATTTATTTAAATTCTCTTTAAATTCCAAAAGAAATCAAAACGATCACGCAGACAAAAAAATGACTATAAAAAAACAGCTATCAGCACATGAGTGTTGTACTAAATTGATTAATAAAGCAATGGTTTGGTGTGTTTTATATCCACACGACAGCAGAACATTTTTTATTACGGCCAAAAGAAATCAAGGAAAAAGCTTGTCATGCTCTGGTCGTGCAAGAGACAAAAACAACACTTTAAAAGGAAGTCTGTGCGTATCCCAGCTCGACTGATTGAAGACGGATGTCTGTTCTGTTAGAGCATCATCTTTTTTAGAAAGGTCACTTCCTCGTAACAGAGAGAGCGATGTGTGTAGAGGCGAACAAATGACAAGTAACTGGACAGCAGGAGCTCATGGAATGTCTCAAACTACCTACACACACAACACAATGTTTTGTTTTTTTTTTAAATCTCTGTCTCTCACCTTGTTATCGTGTGTCTTTGTTGCTGTCTGAATATGTCTGGTATGAAAATGATTAAAACAGCGTTACATTTCAAAGTTTTAAACATTCCTCAGGGAGATTTCCCTTTTTGCACCTGGGTTTTGAAAATAATACATCTCTTATTACGACTGCAGTGTCATCCTCCAAGATTAATTTTCTTTGAAATGAAACATGATCATTTCATCATTCTTTCATCTACTGGCTTTCAAAGAATTAGAATAGATATTTCTCTGTTGGGGTCAGTGTTATTTGCTCTACATAGTTTAAAGATAGCTGCAGCTGGATTTTTATTTAGTTACAAAAAAGCAGAATGGACATGATGTTCAGAGAGGCAGACTATCCCAAACAATATCAACTCAAGTGATGCACAAGCGGAAGCTTGGTCTCATTTCTGCTTTCCATGATTCAAAGAAAGTCTTTGAAATGACACTGTCAAAATAATGTTGGCTTCTCTCTAACGATAGCTAAAGGTTAAAATGAAGTACCTATTTAAAATAGGGATGGTCGTTTTATCCAGTCTCATACTTTGGTTGTCTTTCACACGGATATCACTGTCTGCCTCGGTGCTCCCATCAGGGTTCAGATAACTGCAGGAATTTTACCATGTGACTGTTTCACTGTTTCTGCTGGTCTAAAAGGTAAACAATGCGTGAATTATGTGCAATTGCATGCGTAAAGAAAGACTCCTTAAGGACATATGAGGTCTGCACTATGTCATTGTTGGGACAAAAATAGTGGAGTGAATGAGATTGCTGTGCAGCAGATATACTGAACATAGCATTAAAGTCTTTGGAGGTCCATTCAGTCCCATTGTTTTTATGACTTACCCAGTTAAAGTACAAATCAGCACCAAATAATCAATAAAATAAATAAAAAATAATTGCATTTATTAATCTATTTATTATAACTCCTTTAGGTTATTTAGTTTAACACAGGCTGCTTTGAATCTTACTGAAGCACTCAATGGATCCATGTACCGGTATACATTTATCGACCATCAAGAACAAGCGGTTATTGCACTGGCTATTGTGCAATCACTTCTGTTGTGGTGAAAAAGATCAGTACAAACATGTCTGTTCCTGCAACACAGCAGCAGAAAATGACAAAAAGTCTTTCTGTCTCAGTTAAAGTCACCAATTGGACGATTTTCCGGACTTTGTATGTTCCTCCAGAGTTTGACACAATTATTATGACATATATTGTCTTTAACTGTACAAAATATGTGGTTGTTAATTGCTTGATTAGAAAGTCTTCAACTTATTATGTATTTTCATCTTTTAGTCTCTTATTTAACGTTTGTTTTATTTGCTTACTAATTACTTATTACAGAACCAGTGCTTTTTCAAAGCAAATTACAACCACTCTAAATTTAAACCAAAAAAAATATTCATTCATTATGCGATTATTATTTAAAGCTTCTTATGTTAAAGTTTATGCTCGCATGTTGATAAATTTCAACGTTCAGCTGACCAGCTGTAAACTAACTAAAGACACGGTTTACAGTTCATTTGAATTTCGTAAAATAAAGCATTACCAATTATTTTAACAGTTCCATGTGTGTAACCCAGTGGATCTGAATACTGATTGCAGTGCATGAGGCGTTTGTTGGATCACATTGTCCTTGCCACACTCATGGACATAGACCTGACTGGCCAGTGTCCAGGCTCACCAGCTGCACATTCCTCTCTCTTCATGGCCTTTCATGTCCACCTGTCCTTGATTGGAAACACCTACAAGGACATGTGACAGATTAATTCAAAACAGTGACAACAAACATTTTAATTTCTTGTATTTGAACTGAATTGCATCTGTATTTGTCAAATAAACCAATTACTTATAATTTAAGTCTAATAGCAATCATCATAAGTTGAGGAAACCAAAAAAAGGGACCTTGGATGTTTTAGTTGGCGACAGTTGATTCCTTGTTATTTTTCTTAGGGTTTGAGTAGTAGAGTGTCAGTAACGTGTTGCCTGTTGTAACCTCCGCTCTAGTAAAACCAGAGTCAGACTTTGCCCCCACCTGACTCTATTCATAGTAAGTACTTGATACTTACTTGGAACAAGTATGTGAAAAGGTAACATTCCATCAGTAAATGTCACTCCCCGAGGTTGTCCTTTAATTGCTGATAACCTTACGGTATTTAGTCCTTGTCAGACTTCCCTGTTCATTTACAGTCCATATGAGTGAACAAAAGAGTATAGTAATTACCAGAACAAAGTCCAATTCTAAAAACCAGTTTTAGTTTTAGGAAGCTGTTCAACATTTCAGTGCACTCTTACACTCTCTTAAACTCTTAAACTAAACTAAAGTAAACTGATTTTTTACAAAGTTATTTACTTATTGAAAGCCAAGACATTTCAATCCCACAATGGAAAGCACCAGTAAACCAAGATCAGCTGGCCATCTTAACTGTAGGTCTTTCTGTGTTTCTGTAAAAATGTATGTTTTCTTGGGTTGCACATTAGCAAACAAGTAGTGATATACTGTGTTGTGTATTTGATTTCATGCTTTTAGTGTGAGAGAGAGTGCATTGATTTATATACAGTATAAATGTGCATGTGCGTGACACCAAAGGCTGATTAAAAGATAGCAGCAGTGGCTGTCTTCCTTTTCCTCTCTGCAGGCCAAGCAACACACCATTCTTTTTTTTTTTTAAACAAAGAAGTTTCACAAGCTGTCATGCAATACTAACACCATAGTAACTAAGGAAAATAAGGGCGGAGCATTGTCCTGCATGTATTAATTTAATTTCACAATCAATAAAAAAACACATGTAAAGTCTTGTTATCATGCGTTGTGTGGTAACTCTGTGAGTCCTTTGATATCATTCTGGGTAAGAAGGTATCATAGCCTGCAGTATAATCATGACTTGTTTGCTGGGTGTGCACCACATGCTGCTATCTTGTTTCTGCACCATTCAGGTAAAAGGGTATTAGGCAAATAAGTCAAAAATACACTGAACCTTTGCCTTTATAATGATAAATAAACTACCTTGATCCTTGATCCTTGATAAACAAGAGGGGGAAAGGTAATTATATCAGTTGGTTGTTTTTGACTTTATTTCACAATGTATCTATGTTTAAATATCTTAGTGAATTTCCTATTAGAGTGCTGCATCTTTGTGGGCAATTGTATTGATTGGTATTGTATATTTCACAGTGCACTGTTAGGTGTCCAGACACAACAACAAGGATGTTAGAAAGAAATTGCTTTTCCTCCATTCCTTCATAGAAGTCATCACGAAGATAAGAATACATTCTTACAAGCTGCAGCAGGAAGCGCACAGTGCAGCTGCACAGTACCGCCCATGAAGTCCGAATTAAAGGGGTAGTAAGTGATTGTAATCCAGTACACTTTGTGTTCAAATCCTCACAGTCTGCTAGCTCTCTGTTTTCCAAACGGCCCTGACTCTGTAAATGGAAAACAAAGAAAGTGGTTTGGACTTGGCTACCCAAGATTTTTCCAGCCAATCATCAACAGGTGGCATTAGTGCTGGTGCACAGGAATGATGGGGGGAGGGGGGCAGTGTGAGAAAGAGTTCTATATACCGGCATATTTGAACATGCTGGACTCCAAGCACTGTGAAGAAGGATAGATGGTCGAGAAACAGCCAAAGAGGATTTCCAATTACTTTTATCCACTGGGTTTGACTGGTGCAAAAATAAGATTTGTGATAACAAGTCAGAGGGTTTCACACATTTGTGTTGTGTAATGTTAATAAGCCTTGTTAATAATTGAACTGTGATTTCTGATTCTGCATTAATCACGGTTGTGGTCCATACAAGTGCTTTGATTATTGAGTACTGTCCCGTTCTCTCTGTAATACTTTGATTGCTACATGCCTTATTTTCTTACTTTCGGTCCAGTGTAAAGACAGTAAAGGAGATGACATTAGAGCCCTTTGCAGGGTTTTGCCTAAATTAATAAACCCTTAACTCACCCTTCAAACAAAAGGCTCTGTTTTAAGCATATTTGTAGTAAAAATTTAAAGTGTCAACAGACTTTGACAATAAGAACTGTGTTTTTGCCTCTGCGACTAAAAGGTCTTCAAAGGTCATGCACTGAGCAAATATAAAATAACTGTGAGCTTATAGGGAACATGTACCATATATATTTTCAAAAACTTCCAATTCTTTTGTATTGAGCAACTACTAAGGCAAACCATGTTGTTAACAGACAGCAATGCAATTATGCACATCCATGTACGCAATCATAAACAGTTCAGTTCATCTGTGAGCCTTAACATTTCCTCATTCATGAGCAGCATAATTGTTTCACTTTTGTCTCTAAAAATAAACCACGACTAGTTTGGTACTGTTATGATTGTAGTCTTGTAATGATTGATACTCATGCCTTAAAGCTGAGGAACAATGGAGTAGAAATTCCCTCTGTGAAGGAAGTTCGGCTCTGAATAAGTAAGTTATAGACAGTCTGTCTTTAAAACCTGAAGAAAGATGTTGTGGAATGCTTCTGTCAAGAAACGAATCTATTATGTAAAAATGTATGGTAAGTTATATAAGAGCTAACAGACATCATGGATCTGTTGCTTTCTTCCAGAAGAAACCAAATTGCTTTTTTAAAGTATTTATAAAGAAACTGTAAAAACCAAGAAACTTTTTGTTTGTGTGATGGTCATGTGTGTGCTGTCATATGTAGACATTCACATGACAAACATGGTTTCAGACAAATAATTTCAAAGTGAGAGACTTGTGATATAATTTTCTATTTCCAGTCAAAAACATTAACCTCAGCCCTCACATGGCTTTAATGATGGCAGCCTTTTGGTTTGATGTGATGTTTTTTTTTAATCTAAGGCACAAACACCAGGGACAGAGAGGAACACAAATAGCAAGTTCCTTTAACTTCTGATTAAAGTTTATTATATGTAGTAAATGATTTTAATTACCTTTGAGTCACTTTATACTAAAGGTATTATTTTGAAAAGGACCACAGCATATCTGTAGCAGAGACCGTTTTGAGACCTGATTCCCCTTGTATAGTGTTGTTATTGTTTTCTATGATGTATATCCTGTATAAATATGAAATGTGAAAAAATATATGCTGTTGACAGCAAAATACGCAAATTTCCAAGAATGTTATTATAAATGACTATTCCTTATGCACTATGGCAAACAATAGAACTGTGCCATGAGAGTGCTAAGCTACAGAAAATCACATGGAGTCTGGTGAAAGTTTACATTAATGTCTTTAAGATTAGAGCCATTTGCAGCGTCATAAAAAAACTCATAGAATAACAAATAAATGACTCAGATAAAACAAATAAACACCCACTCTTCCTGAAAAGGAAATAATTTGATTTAAGTATTTCCCACTTCCCTCTAACAATAAGCACAATCACTGTGAACACAGATACTTTGTTTAAACAGTTTTCCCATAAATGAGCATGGAATAAATTCAGTCACTTGTGTGTATTATATGTTTATGTGTAAAACACCTAGGTGTGGTAGTTAATCACAACCCTTTTATGGCTATTGAATATGAATCATTACTTGTGATTTAAAAATATTCCAGTTCATCCATTTGTTTCTCTTCCTCCTTCCTTTACCTCCCATTCATCACTGACTGGAAACGAAGGGGTTTTACAAGTATGTAACAACTGTTCCCATCAAATGATCAAAAGCATGATGATAGGTTGCATTGCATGGCTTTACTTCCAACTGCAGTGCATTGAAGGTGTGTAGCGTACATGCTATATTGTAACTATATGTGGTGTAATAGTCATGCTCTTATTGTAACTATTCACTAAGACAATTTAAACCTGTGGGTGTGACTCATACCGAGTACACACTGTCCACTTTCCTGAGAATTAGTGTAAGGATATTTATTTCCAAAGCAATTAGGGGACACTGGGTTTGGTTGTAACATTGGGGGAGTTGTAACAACTCCAATTACACCAATTAGAGATAAGATAGGAGTTAGGTCATCATTTCAGTATTTACCTACTTCCTCAATCATGTCTAGAAACAGGCACATTCAGAATATATAGAGAAAAAACTGATTTTGATGTCAGAAATTTTTTGACCAAGACTATTTTTGTTTGGTATCTATACTATAGCAGATAAATTAGTTTGACTTATGTTAGATTGAAATGTAGTTTCTTAGGCATCTTCTTTAAAAAGTGCTACACAAACAACTAGGGGCTTTCTTGATTTCATATAGATAGATATTTTACAGAGTGCCCTTTGCCCACCAAGCCTGCAATCCAGGGTTACCAGCATTTATTTGTCAGCACTGTGACCAGTACTTCCCATTCACATGTTGGCATGTGTATCGGCACTCGGTCTTTTCAATATTCCGTCTCCACTGGTGGAGAGGGCAGATAAGCGTACAGGCAGCTTGTGAGAAATTCAAGTGCACGAGAAAAGGTGCCGGTACGCCAAAGATCAAAATACAGAAGTGCTGGTATTGCGTACTGGAGAGTACTGGCCCACTTCAAGCTGTGACTCTGATTAAGAATATACACACATTGACACACACAGACACATACCTCTTTTGAGTCAGACCTAATTATCTACAGAGATGTTCTTTAATTAGGTACATTTTTAGTAATATTTATTAAGTATACTATAGATAAATTTACATACTGTACATGTACGTGAGTCATCAGACATAGTTTGTTACAGTGAGAGAGGAACATTGTTCTTTTATGTAACTACCTGTTTTTTAAGCATAACATACAAGGGTGAGGTCGGGGATATTCCCATAGAGAACTGAACTGGTGGAAACAAATGTGGATACTTTGTATAAAAGTCTGAGAACTCTAGCTAAAAAAATCAGCGAGTTATGGTTGCTGAAGCAAAAAGTGTTACAACCATATCAGGTCTCCCTAAATTATACACACGTACTATAATATGTGTAATTCTTGACACCCCTCTTGCGTTGAACAAGAATCAGCATGTCGCAAACAGGGAATGGGATCCTTGACTACTCACATGCAACACATTTAAAGTGGAAGTAAATATATTTAAAAAGCAGAGGACGCTATAGCTTAACAAAAGCATTATTTGAACTCACATCTGAACAGATTTAGTAGGTTTTGTAAAATGTCTCTGAACTTCTTTGAGTATTTCTTTACCATAACTGGCTCTTGGGTTACCAGGCCTTGCAAAGATGTGCTAAAACAGAAACATGACTACATAGTGTGAAAACAATGTGAAAACAATACAATTAAAACCAGTCATACTATAAAAGTATGGGGTGAAGAAGGGAGCTGAAACAGCTCACAGGGGATTTGGTTTAAAGAAAGGTTTGTGTTGACACATAATAACACACTGAGGTATTTCTTGAGTGAATTACCCTACAAATACCGCACTTTAATACTTAAATGAATATTTGTCTATGCAGTTTCAGTTTACTCTTTTCACGTGTTTTATATTCTCATAGCCACGCAAAGGCTTATTTGCTGTGTTATGTGCCTCATGCCCCAAAGGCTCCAGGCTTAAAGGTGTTTCAACTGGTCTGTGCACATCATTAGGGCCTTAAGGTTTATCCTGCTTTATTACCTGATATAAAAGTCCTGTCTTCAGGACGAAACCTGAGTTAAATGTATTTTTGAACCTTTATTATTTCATTTTGTACTTTTATGTGGCATATTCCTAATTGTACATTTGTGTTAAATGAAATTGGTCCTATAGTAGTCTATTCCAGCCTACAAAAACTATAAGCGTGTGGGAAACTGGATTTTAAAAAGGGCCCTGCAGCTCTTTTAAAATATTTTTTTTATTGCAGCATATGCTAAAAGCTGCGGTTGAAGGAGTTTATTTAATACATTATTATTAGTTTATTTATTTATTTAACGGTAGTATTACAGCTTATGCTGTATCTCAAACCACATTTTTATGACATTTTATAAAATCAAACAAGATAAGGTAAGATAAGATAAGATAAGATAACACATTATTATCCATTTCTGGAAATTTGCCTTTGGCTTCACCATGTACTAGTATACATTAAAAACATATCAAAAACACATAGCACAAGACACACACAACACACACATTATAAACTCAACACCATATAACAGGCAGGAGGCATCAACCTCTTTCTTAGATTTGATTATGACCTTAAAAAAAGCTCTCTATTCAATTGTCATGTTTTATCAACACGATATATTATTATATTAGAAAATAGTAAGCAAACTTTTAGTTCCCACAAACCTCCATTATGATATTTAGGAATGAACAAAAGAAAATGTGATATTTAGTATGTTAATAAAAGATGAAATTAACTGAAATATTATTCTTGGAAAATTATTTTTACACAATAGTTTCATGAAAACAACACAGAAATTCTACACAAGGAGCTGTGTCTATCTATTATCATTGAAAGTAATGGAGAAGAACATTGTTTTAAATCTTATTATTCATTCATTTGCCTACTGTTTCTTTTCTCTTTATTGTTTTATATGTGAACGTTATATAATGCTTGTTTGTTGTCTGGGGAGAAAAAAAACATTATTGTACTATGCCATTTTTGTTTGTGAAATTACTTTCAGATAAATGCTCCAAACACCCAAAACACTGGACTTCTAACGGTGCTACACTAGTGACACCTGTCGGTCACGGTGCGTCATTACATCTTCAAATAAACATTTTCACTTGAATGTCTAGATGGATTAATATCGTATCAGTAATTTACTCGCCCAGCTCATAGCATTTTATTGGATCATACCTGTACCGTATTACATGTGTGACATCGAAGTTTAGCTACACAGCAACGTTATTAACGGTAGCTTTCCCTTTAAGAAGTCTGACCGGACGCTCAGCGCCCAATCGCGGCGCGTAAACTGAACTTTGTTGTTGTCAGCAACTACCAGCTAATATGGTTGTAAGCTAGCGCTAGTCTGTGAGCCAACACTACAGTATCTTTTCTCTCTTTCACCGTAATAAAGAAGTAGAGTACAGGAACGGTTTTAACGGTCAGAACAGCCGCTCTCACCAGATCTTTGTCTTCGATAATCAGCAAGATGACTTCTGCACTGGTGAGTGTAACTGTTAACGTTAGCTGCACTATCCGTTGTTTCTTGAGCCCGAAGTTCGTTTCATGTTTGTAGCTTCACTCTCGCTACTTTCAGGTAAAAGTAGATAGATAACTTACAGTTGTAGCAACAGAGAACTGCTTTTGTATGTTATGGGATCTTTTTCTTTAACATAATTTACCCGATATGCCGACAATTTAAAGTAAAAACCAACATGAAGTGAGTCAAGCCACCATGAGCCTAAACAACAGCTTCAGTGCTCCTTGTCAAGACTGTGGAGAGGGATGATAACCATTCTTCCTCAATATATTCCTTCATTTATATAACAACCTGTAATTAATCAGGTAATATCATTGAGATCAAGATCCCATTTGCAAATGAGACCTGAGTAGAGTAGATAGAAAGGAAAACAAACACAGCCAGACACAACTAAATTACATAGATCAAGATCTATTTTACAAGAGTGACCTGTTAAGAACAAATAAAATAGTTTCTATGATGCTTTGGCAATATTGTTGTTACACATCCATGCCAATAAAGCTAATTTGAATTTAATTGAAAGAAAAACAAACACAAACAGACTGACATAACAAAAGGACATAAAGCATCAGAGACAGTCACAGACATCACTAAATAACGTTAGATTTTAAGATGGAAGTTTAGTCTATATTGTATAATCTAGTCTTATTGATATTGTGATGGGGAAAGTATCAGGCTGGAACAAACTGGGAATCACTTGACAAATATGGGAGCGTATTTCACACTTGTATAATAAACATAGCCGATATAATGTAATTCATGTGGGCTGTATGTTAAATAATTTAAAAGTAACAGATTGCTTCACTGTGGTAAAGTGACAGCTACTGAGAGTATTTCTTGTATCATTTCATGTATGCTGCTGAGGTGTCATATTTAGGATGTAGTTGCACTAACTCAACATAACATCAATGGAAGTCAAGCTTGTGATGTAGGATGGATTGAAATTCATAAAAACTAGCATAGTGCTGAAAAGGGAGGTTCTTGACATAAATGTTTGTTATTTCTTGCCATAGACAGTGCTAGGCATCTGCCCATTGGAACATTTCACAGGATGCACAGGAAACTATTCTAGCTGAGCAATCAGTACAGATGTTGAGCAAATCATTTGATTAATCTAATTAAAAGCTTGAAATACTGTTAACCATGTCAATTATCTTTGTAGAACGTTTTAATACTATAGTGCAGTTTTGTTTTTATAGCACCCTTATTCTTGGCTGGCTTTTATGTCCATATCTTATCTATTCATCCTATGTTTGTGTTTTGGAGGAAGGTGAAAGATTCAAATTTAGATTTGCAAAATGGTTGCTTATGAATGTCAATCAAGGTCAGAAAATTAATAAAATATTACATTTTAAATAAGTTAGAAAGTTATCTTAACTTTATAGTTAATAATGTAGAATGAAGCTAAATGAGGCTTATTTGTGAGTGATCTGGTTAATCTCCATCCATTAGCTACACCAGTTTATCCTTGAGTGGCGGGGGTTTCAACATATCAACAAGGAACCAACTTCGTTAAGACAATAGTTTCTTTATTTACATAAACCTTTGTATAGAAAAAACAAACGCAATTTAGAAAAAAGTACAAAACTGTACTGAACAAGTCAGACCTCGCCTACACGATATATAATCCATCACAATATCCTAAAGTCCTTTTTATTTCACTGTGTTAACTCTCGACGCCATATTTGTCGAAGTGTCTCACGATAATGCCCAGCTCCAGCTCCACGGTTCCCATGGCCTCGGTGTGCAGTCTGTATCTGTCCGCCCCGCTGTATACAAGGTCCGGGGTGCGGAGCTGGGGACCTCCGCCGACAAACATTTGCGCCAACTGCTCTTGCCAGGAGCCGATCGGCCTCCAGGTCACGCAGCTTATCCGGTGGTGTCCTGGGCTAGAGGGGACATGGCAGTACCCGTAACCGTACAGCTGGCAGCGTCCGAAATAGTCCTGGTGCCACACTTGAAGGTGAAGCTTTGGCCAGCCTTGGAGTCCCTTCGTTGCGTAGTGCAGATCAATCGGGTGACTCCAGTACGCCATGTCTCCTGTTTGGGGGATATCCACCTGGGTCTGACCCTCCTTCAACCCGGACAGAAGACGCCACGCTCCTCCTGTATGAACTCCCCATTTGCAAAATAAGCTGTTTTGCGGGAAACCACTGGCCCCAACGATCTGGCCAATAATGTGCAGCTCTGCCATGTTACAAACGCCCCCTTACACAAAAACATGCGGTGCCGAAAGTCCTCTCTACTCTTCCTCCGAGTTTAACGGCTACCGTTGGTAACGGCTAACGGTAGTTTAGCGGTTAGCAGTGACTAGCACCACTCTTCGCGTCTCCTTGGTAACTCAGCCGGCTGTTATCGCGTGGCACCCTGAAAGGGTCTATTCAGGCATCACTTCCTGTCTCGCTGCGTGCTGACCCTGCGTTATTGAATAGGATTTAAAAACCCAAACCCCAGCATCTGGCAAATTACTGTTAGTTTTCCCCAACATATTACTTGAAAAATAGCTAATTTGACTGTTAGAGATTGTTTGCGTTGGCACAAATTAGGAACCGTTGCCTGACAGACTAGGTGCAGGGAAAATAGTCCGCGGCTGCCATTGTTCTGTTTTCTTGTTTGGCATCGTTTATTTAAAAAACTGTGGACTGGAGACAAACTAAGACATTAATACATGTTAATTTCTCATAATCAACCATTGATGAGTGAATTCAGCTTTACTTCTAGCCTCAAAAGTGTGTTAAATTATTGGTTTGTCTGGATGTGATTTAAACAAGCTTTAGAGTCCAGTCTAGTCAGTATCTAGTATATTGTGAAACAGCGCCACCCCGTAGCTGTAGTGCTTCTACATTTTTTGTAGCAGAAATTCCAGAAAATGCACTATATACTCAAAATCGGTCCCCCTTTTTGTTTATGTTTTGGTTTGGGGCTGTTCAAATGAATTAAAATCTTAAATGAGTTAAAAATCTTGAAGAGTGGAGGCTGTTATGGTAGCATATTAATACCCAAGGTTCGGGATTGATATATACAGGTGAAACTCAAAATTAGAATATCGTGCAAATTTATTTCAGTAATTCAACTTAAAAGGTGAAACTAATATATTATAGACTTATTACATGCAATTGAGATATTTCAAGTCTTTATTTGATTAATTTTGATGATTATTGCGTACAGCTTATGAAAACCCCAAATTCAAAATCTCAGAAAATTAGAATATTACATGAAATCA
>JAPMOB010215136.1:0-17306 GCA_029875015.1 Lepomis gibbosus
CTTCAAGTGGCGTTCAGGAGAGTTTTTCTAGTTGGAGGTCGGAAATTTCCCAGTTCCGAGTTGCCTGGAACGCAGCATAAGCACAGACTGCATGTAAGAAGTGGGCGTGGTCATGGTGACGTCACCCGTCGGTTTGTGGACCGCCGTTTTGAAGCCTCGAGTTTGGCCGATAGGGCGCCGCCATGTCGAGTTTTTACAACCAGGAAGTGACGATACGGCGGAGCTAACGGCCGTGTGCGGAGCTAGCTAGCTAGCTTAGCTAGGTGCAGCTGTAACTCAGGCTAACTGTCATTTTAACAGGCTGATAAGTCTGAAAACTAAATGTTCTCACCAGAGAAAGTGAACAGCCGACTCCTGATAAGCTTTTTCAACAGTGTTGTGGTAAAATGCCACGAGACCGGCCAACAGTGAGCTTCCAACTTGGTGCAGTCGGGGAAAAGCAACTGCGGCCGCCGGACCAGGTTTTAACGTCATGTGACATGGTGACGTTTTGCAGCGCCGGCGAAAGTCGGACACGGTTTCTAACCAGCATGCCTTATGTTAAGTCCAGCATGCATCACGTTAGGTCAGCGCTGCACTGCATTAAGTCAAACGCACCTATTTTCTTTCTGCAGCCGGTGGAGTCGCCCCCTGCTGGCTGCTGGAGAGGACGCAGCTTTAAGCATCAGGTCTCTGACCACAAGCTTCCTGCTTGGTGCTGACTGAGACCTGTGAGCTGCTCTGAGCGTCTCCTCTGCTGACAAACTTCAGCCCCTGTAAAATATAAAGAACAAACTTTCCAGGGTCCAGAGGCGTGCGACCTCTGCGTGAACAGCGATTAGAAGTCGCTTTGGATAAAAGCTAAATGAATAGATGCAGATATTAATGCTGTCGGCTGCTTCAGGCCCGCTCAAACTGAGAGATGTGTCTCTGCAGCTAATCAGCATTTTAATATTCAGCGTCCGTCCGTCCACGGCCGCCTCCTCACTCAGACTGCTGTTATGTGTGTTCGACACCTGCTGTCAGCGTCCAGTGAGGACAGAGAACAGGTTAGTTTATCATCTGATGATGATTTTAGAAATGAACGAATCAGAAGTGGAGACGTCTGTGATCCATAATCCATCTGCAGGTTCTGGCTCCGGCGCAGGAAGTGAGCGTCCCTTTCTTTCAGCCGTCAGAGAAAGAACAGCTGCCCTCTCCACAGACGATGATGATGATGGTGATGAAGAAGCTGCTGCCGGGAGGCGACTCAGTGTGACCTTCAGACTGAACAGATGGACTCAGCTGGACCTGCTGTGTGTGTGTGTGTTTCATGTTCTCATGTCCTGGTGGGGACTCGTGTCTACGTGGGCTGGAGACTTGGTTTCAGGGTCCAGGTCAGGATCAGGTCCAGGTTTGGAGAACAGAATTCATTTTGTCACAGAGAGGTCCCCACAAGGATAGTGCCACAAGGCTGTGTGTGTGATGTGTTCAGGGCAGGCTGCTCTCTCTGCAGCTCAGCGCCTCTGCGGTTTCTGTTTAACGTCTCCGCTGGCAACAGATCCGGTTCTGTTTAAGCTCTGTGGACTGTTTGTGTTCTCCTCGGTGCTGACGAGGAGCTGCAGCTGCTTGGACCATTAATAAACCCTCCTCCTGTGACGTTATGCTGGTTTACATGGAAACACACAGAGCAGCTGAACTGTTTTCACTTTTCTTTACTAACAAACTGCAGATTTAACAGTTTTCCTCTTTAGAAGTCTTTTAATATTAAAAACTTTATTTTTTAAAATAAAACTGGAAAAACGATGTTTTCATAAAATTATGATTTTATGTAAAAATGTAACATTTTCCATCAAATTGTAACTTTATGTTGAAATATTTCAGCTTTTTATTGTAAAACTACAAATTAAACTTTAGATATCACAAAGTTTTCTGGTGCGACATCAATGTCCAGGTCCAAATATTAAAACTTTTTTTAAAAATTAAATGACATTATTAATTAAAGAAATATTATAAAAATATAACTTTTTAAAATTAAATGAATAAATAAATTAAATTACTTAATTTTGGAAACATTAAAACTTCCTTCTTCTGTAATTTCTAACTTTTTAATTTACTTTATTTTGCCAAATATACCATTTTTTACGGGGGGAAAAACGTGACATTTAACAGATAAATCTGGTGCACTGTCATAGATTAATATTTATTTATATCATAAATAAACAAAGCAGCCACAACATGTCAGTAAGATAATAATTAAAAGCTCTGACGGCTGTTTTACTGCAGATGGATACTTTTATTTGATGAAGTATTATGCAGATGATACTGTAGTGTTGCTACATGAGTACATGGTCTGACTGTTTGTATACCACATTCAGAAACACTCCCCGGACTTCCCAGCATGCATCTCTCTGCTGCGACAAAGGTCCAGTTGTTCAGACAGAACCTGGTTACCACGACGGCTGCATGCATCATGCTGTGTTCTCATTGGTCAGTTAGTCATGATCCAGGATCCTGTCCAGACCCTGGTCCTGTTTGAGCTGTGGTCAGACTGTTAAACAGGTTCCTTCATGTTCAAACTGAAACCAGCTGTGAATTTACTGATCATCGTTACTTCACCTCAGAAATCTGCGGCTCAGTTGGGTGTTCATGGTTCCTGTCGGCCAGAGTCCAGTCAGATCCACTTTGGTTCATGTCTCACTAACCAGGCCTGGACGAAGTACTCGGATCCTGTACTTTAGTCAAAGTACTGACTCACTGTACAAGTACTCGGCTCCAGGTAAAAGTCCTGCAGTGGGAATGTTACTAATCAGGAGAATGACTGTTTTATTATTATTATTATTATTATTATTATTAATGCTTCAGGTGAATCAGGATTTCCTGCTCTGTTTGTCTCAGACTGCAGCTGATGAGTTTTTTCGTTCTGGATCAATCAGCTGATTATTTCCACTAACTGATTCATGAAATTCAGATAAAATGTCTCAGTGACTCCGTCACATGTTTCTGTCAGTTTAAACCTCAGAATGATTAAAACACATTAAAATAATTAAAAAGCAGCAAATCTTCACCTTTTGTTTTTAACTGAAAAACTCAGGAACCTGCTGAACTTTGATTTAGTTTCATTTAGAACCCAACAGACTTTAGAAACTCTGAGTTTGTAGAGTTACTGAAGCAGAAGCAGAAAATCCTCCGGTACAGTACTTGAGTAAATGTAGCCTCCTCACCCCTCCGTCTCTCTCTGTGCTCTTCTCTGGTTGTTTCTCTGCTAACTCGAACTTTTTGTTTTCCTTTAAAAACACAAACCCGGCAGATTCTGCAGATTAAACCTGAATCCACGAGCAAACATGTTGACGTGTTTCTTTAAAACAGGACGGCTCGGAGCTCCTTCGCTTCAAACATGAACTTTGAATCTGAGAGTTTAACGACCGTCTGAACTCAAACTCACTCTGCGCTGTTTAAAAGCTGATTAAAGGTTCTTCTAACTGTTCCTGTTTCATTAGTGACAGCGAGTTCCACAGTATTTACTTACTCATTAATTATTCCTTTAGTTTGTGGGAACTATAACGATACTCTTTCCAAGTGAGCCTGCAGGTCAGAGGTCACCTCTTCATACTGTTCAGTCACCAGTAAGTAAAAATAAGTCCTGGTCTCTAATCAGACCTCAGACCTCAGACCGAGGTCCTGACTCACTCTAGTCATTAAACATGCTGGTTTGAGTCTGAAGAAGAAGGTTTGTGTTTAAACTGTCCACAGGAAGTGGAAGCAGTCTCTGCTCTGCCCTTTCAGAGTAAAGGTTTGGTGAAACACATCAGATCATTTAACAGCTCAGAGTTCAACTTTTAAATCCTCATCAGCTTGTTTTGCTCCTTTTTGCTATGATAAAGGGGGGCGGGGCCAAAAGCACCAGGTGGAGAAAAGCTCAGGTAACTCAGAGTGTGTTTGTTTTACCTGTTATAATAAGGTCGGGCGGGCGGGGTTTAAGTTTGTACAGCTGAGCTCTACACTGTCAGCTTTCAGGTAGTGTTTAAGCCCCGTCCACCCGAATCCCCTGGATCAGAAACTGCATCAAGGTTCTCAAACATTCACTTCAGTCCAGAGCAGCCGGATCCGGACCTCTGGGGTCCAGATGTTTAATCTCAGTTTTCCTCAGCAGCGCGTGAACATGTTTTCAGGAGGTTTTTGGCGAAAGTCAGACCGGAAGGCACAGCTGCGGGGCGGGAAGGCGGGTTACTGGTCTTAGTCTTTAGTCTGGGTTCTGGACCAAAGGGGGGTTCGTACCGGGGTAGATCATTTGTTCAGAGAGAGGACGAAGGGCACCAGGGTTCCTCTGGCCTCTGCGGGGGAGGGCAGCACATCTGGCAGGAAGCCCTCCCGCCCCTCCCGCACCTCGAACCGCAGCGTCTGGCTCCGGTTGACGCAGTAGATCTGGTCCCCGAGCACCGCGCACCGGAACGGCAGCGGGTTGTGGAGCGGGAAGGAGGTGCCGCCGTGCCACACCTTCACCACCGTGTTGTACTTGTACACGCTGACGCCCGCGCGCTCCCGGTCCACGTCGAAGCGGTACACGAGGCTCCGGTGCGCCACCATGTCCGTGGAGCGCCGCCGGCTCTCGTTGAACGGACACTCCTCCCACTCGTCCCGGCGGGAGTCGTACCGGAGCAGGCGGTAGAAGAGCGAGCCCCCGGACACGAACAGCTCCCCACCGCAGGAGGTCGCCTCGTGCGCCACCGCGAAGGAGCCTTTGGGGAGCGGGGCCACCGGACTCCACCTGTCCGCGCGCGGGTCGTAGCGCTCCACCGTGAACAGACACTCCCCCCCGATGGCGTACAGGTAGCCGTCCATGGAGACCAGTCTGAGCTGGCAGCGGGGCTGGGTCAGCGGGCGGATCTGGCTCCACAGGCCGGTCAGCGGGTTGTAGCAAAAGACCCGGTCCGACGCTTTGGAGCGGCCGTCCCCGTGCGCCCGCATCCCCCCCGCCACGAACAGGTAGTTGTACATGGTGCACATCCCCGAGCCTTTGGCCGGGACCTCCTCCGGCAGGCTGGTCAGCACCTCCCACTGCTGCCGGTCCGGGTGGAGGCAGAACACCCTACGCTGGTTGGAGTCCTCCGGGGCGAGCAGCAGCGGGCTCTGCGGCCGGCTGTTCTCCCGGCTCCCCCCGCCGTCACACACCTCGCTGGTCTCGGCCACCGCCAGCACCTTCCTCCCCTCCATCCTCCGGGCCAGGATGTGCTCCCGCTCCCCTGCGGTCAGCCGGCCGAACACGCCGGGACTCCGCAGCACCTGCAGGTAGTTGTCGCTCATGTACCGGTAGACCCGGTCCCTCTCGCCCTGCGCGCCGCCGCTCTTGGCTTTTGTCAGGAGCTCGTAGCAGTTTTCTGCGCTGATCTGCCGCGACGTTTCCGCGGCCCCGGAGCCGAGGTGTGAACAAAGAGCTCCGGCGGATCCCTCCTCGCCCTCACTGGCCTCCATTTGTTCCGGATCTGCTGCGGATCAGATCGATCCCGGTCCCGTCAGAGACAATTATGCGTCTGGAAATCCAGACTTCTTTCTCTCCTCGCCACAGTGAACGCCCCTCTCACTCCTCCTCTTCTCCTTTATTCCCTCTGTTGCTCCAAGTTTCCCTTCCTCCTCTTCACACACAGACCTGATCCGCGTCCTGATCGATCAACGTCCCTTCCGGATCCTCCATCCTCCGCTGCCTCACCGGGGCGCGGCGGCCGATGAAGCGGGGCTTCCCCTCCTGCTGTCAGGGGAGGTTTGCTGCAGAGCCCGCAGCTTCTCCGCGGACACAAAGGCGCGCAGTGACCGCGGGCTCGGAGCTCCACACTGGACTCTGCGTTCCGGAGCTGACGCCCCTCCGACTCTGAGGAACCACGAGCCTCTGCAGAACCTCGGAGGGTTCCTGCTGCAGAACCCGTCAGGAACACAATGCGTTCTTTTCCCGCAGGTTCTACTGCAGTACTCACTTCAATTACTACAGTGAAAGTACCACAGTGTTTAAATACTGAAGACAAGTAAAAGTACTGCATTCAAGATAAAGTGCCGAAAGTAAAGCAGACCGGCCTCTGAGAGGGATCCTGTTTTATACTGACTGATCATTGATGTTCAGTTTAACCTGTAATATTACGTCATCATTTATCAGCTGATTACATCAATACTCTGAGTAGAAGCAGAATGGAAGTACTTGAGTAAATGTACAGGAGGCTGCCTCAGAATTCTACTTAGATACAGTATCGGAGTAAAAGTACTTAGTTACTTTCCACCAAATCAGATCTCGTGAACTGATCGTTACTGTCTGAGGTGATTATTGATTATTAGAGTTCTGATTAATATTTTCATTATTGATTTGTGTGTCAGGTATTTTTGAATTAATTAGTTTAGCTGCAGAACCAGAGCTGCGTTTACTCGAGTACTGTTCTCATTAATTAGAGCTACTTTACTTCACCTGAGTATTTTCTCCTTCTGCTTCAGAAACTTTACAGAATCAGACTTTTACACAGGAGAGTTTTTAAAATCTGATGTTTATAAAGTTCAGCTGGTTCAAAGAAATTTAACTGAAACTGTTTTAATAATAATAATAAAAGTCATTTTTCATTTAAAGACGTGTGACGTGAAGATTTGCTGCTTTTGGAATAATTTAACGTGTTTGGATGATTTTGAGGTTTAAACTGACAGAAACATGAAGGAGACAACGTTCACTGTTATCTGAGCATCATGATCCATTAATGGAGGAAATAATCAGCAGGTTAATCAATAATGAAAATCCTCATCAGCTGCAGTCTGAACCGATCATCACTGTTTCTCTGTATTGATCATTTCTCCTCCTTCAGAGGGTCAGACAGTTTTTCACATTTGCTGAAACACATTCCATTTTCTCAAACCTTTAAACACAAACCTCAGTCTTTAAACTACTTTCACCAAACCCCCGACTCTTCTGGCAAAATCAAACGCCTCAAAACCATGTGACCTGCGCTCAAAATCAAACACTGCATCCAAAACATAAACACAGCCAGTCAATAAACATCACGAGCATTCTGTAGACAATCATCAGAAAACACATCGTGCAGCCGTGAAGTGACAGAAAATGGAAAATGTTTTTTTGCGCAGAGGAAACAAATCTTCTATTTTACAGGGGTTTTTTTGCTAACATTATTTTTCAGTTCTGAGTTGACTTTTTCAAAACTCGTCACACTGTCTGTACAACAGGCATCTTGCACAACAGTTACAGTAATTTCACACCCAAAATGCACCAAAACTAGCAAAACACTGCATAGTTGTGTCAACATCAAATTATTTCACAAAAACACCAACAGCAGCACATTTACCTAAAAACACAGACAGCGTTACAGGAGAAGCTTCATTTTATGGGAATCTGAAGTAGTAAATACATTTGTGTTCTTTATTTTTTGGTTGTGTGTATATTTATATTTTTATTGTTGATAGTATAAGAAATGTGTGCATTGTCTTATTTTACAGTAAATAAAGTTCCCTTTATGAAACACAGTAAGAAAGGTAACAGTATCCAACAGGAAGTTATTGAGATGCAAAAGGAAAACAGGAAAAGCTTCTCTGTGCTTTGCCATCAAGTCATTTAAAAATAAACTACAGTAAATGAAAATTGCAACGGAAACAGAAGTCAGCTCTGTAAATGTTTGCTCTAAAAACCTGCATCTGTGCAGCAGCACTCCGTCAGAGGACGTCGCTGCACACATGGTGACCTGGGACACCCACTAGCTCTTTTAGCAATCAAATGTCATCCTGTTTAAGTCCACGTAGATAAAAAAAAACGGGGGTTTGGCTTCCAGCTCCACGACTCTGAAAAAGAAACCCCCCTGTGGGGGTTAGTCGTTGAGTCGGT
Organism: Lepomis gibbosus; assembly: GCA_029875015.1. Taxonomy (NCBI): domain Eukaryota; kingdom Metazoa; phylum Chordata; class Actinopteri; order Centrarchiformes; family Centrarchidae; genus Lepomis; species Lepomis gibbosus. Next base: position 7,820 of record JAPMOB010215136.1, read on the forward strand.
CTCAGTTTGGTCCACATAGACTTCTGTTGTGCTCACAGTCTGAAGAGTTTTGAAAAAGTGAACTCATTACTGAAAAAACTTGCTTGTTAGCAATTGTAAAAAGTATAGTAATCACAGCTAAGCGCAGTGAACATAGTATACTGGAAGTACTGGAAGTAATCCAGTAATGAATATCTGTTTGTTCATGGAGCCCAAAGAACAAAGAAACTATAAAGCACATTAGACTCAAAGATGTTGTGCATGGTCTCTGCTGGACAGGGACGTGACCCCATGTTGGTTTGATCGCATCATTAGAAACAATTCTGAGTCGCTGTGTGTAAAAGATGAAAGTTGTGTTTAACTTTTTTTTACCATTTTGCAACAAAAGTGCATCACAGTGCAAAATGTGTTTTAGTGAGTGAGAACGTGTTCAGAGTTTTGCAGAAGAGGGCAGGAGATTTGCAAACAGTGTCTTAAGTACCTGAGCTTGTTTCAGGTTTTGCCTACAGAGTGACTGACTGGACAGACGGGTTTAAGCCACTGAGCGCTGGCTTCAGAGAAACTGTAATATACATTTATATATATATATATATGGAGTTATTTAAATAATGTAAACTGCTCTATAGAATCTGCAGCCATCATAAAATACTTTGTCTCATGTTTTATAATCTTCATCTGAAAAGTCACTGACCTGTCAGATCAATTTAGCAGGTCGAAGTGTGAACATGGAAATACTAAAGTAGAGAACAAGTACTTTAGTAAATGTACTTCGTTTCGTCCACATGTCAGAGCAGCTGCTGCCACCAGCAGGCGAAGGAGGAAAGAGAATCTGAAGAGAATCACAAAGCACTCTGAGTCTCAGCCTGGCTGCTCTGGAGTCAGACGGACACTTCAGTTAATCTGAGACGAAGATGAACCTGTTCTTTAAATTTCAGCTCAGAAGGAAGAAACATTCAAAGACAAGCAGGAGGCGTTTCAGCGAGCTGCTGCTGCAGGTTGAAATGTTTTCTTGTTAGTTTAATCTCAGAGGAGCTGATGGAGCAGCAGACAGGAAGCTCTCAGTGTTTCTAACAGGACAGTTAAAGGCGACAACAGCAGGAGTCAGCTGGCGTTTAACGAAGCAGCTCCGTCTGACAGCTGAACCTGAAACAACCTGCAGAAAAGGAGGACGAGAAGTTTACCTGGTTAGAGACAAACACGTCTGAACAAACGGCTCCATCTAGTGTCAGAAACTCAGAACCAACCTGCAGGGACTTTAACCATCCGTCCATCGTCACCCGCTTCTCTGTGTAGAGGGGGACTTTTTCTGTTTTACTTTTTTTATGGCAGACGAAAGACAACATTGTGGTCTAAGTCCTGTAGGGTCCAGATAGGAGGACGACTGCTGGATGGGAGGTGGACAGAGGTAGAAAGGATGTTGGGGTACAAAGGGAACCTGAACTGAACAAGGGAAAGTTAAAAATAAACAATTAATTAATAATAATAATGATTTCATAAAATGAACACTGCTTGCCCCCAACAGCACCTCTGGAAACAATTCTCAGTGAGGAACCTTAAAGCCGCCTCCTGTCCTCACTCCTCCAGCAGGAACTGAGACAGTTTCCAGCTGACAAATGTCTTTATTTATTCATTTAAGAAAATCTAGACTGATGGAGCGAAGAACTTGGAAACACTTCAGCTCTCAGGGTTTTCTAGGTTAGAACTCATACTGTAGATATTTATTTATTTATTTGTTGTATTAATCTAGACAGTGTGTTTGTACTTCTAATACATGTCCACTTGCATAGTGTGATGGCTCCTGTGTACGAGCTTCAGAGAGCTTTTCACATTGCTCCATTATTTCTTATGATTGTACCGGTTTGTACTTTTCTCTGGCAGAGACTCACATCCTTGTTATGGAAATGCTCTTTACGGCTGTTTTAAAGTCAGACAGAAAATGAGAAACACAGAGTCAGACATCTGCTCTGTTTCTGCACTGAATAAATAAAGTTGGTATCTGTGTTTAAATGTCATCTGATCGTTGAACTGGTCACTAATTTAACTTAAACAGAAAAATTATTTATTTAAATAATTATTTATTATATATTTATGTTTGGACTAAATACTCTGAAAGCTCTCTGTAACAGAAACATGTTGAATATTTAGAAGGGGGCAGAAAGTCAAACCTCCATCAGCTGCTGTAGACGGTGTCAGCGTCCTGCAGGGGGCGCTGCAGCGCTGTGAGTGCTTTAAGGTGACTTTATTCATTTTCATGCTTTTATTGTGAAACAGGAGTTTTTTTAATGAGGAAATGTTGCGATAAATGTTTTCACTAAATTTCCCAGAAGAACTTTCAGATGTTTTCAGTCGGCTCAGGAAACATTTTGTCCTGTTAAAGCACATCGCTGTTTTTTTCCTCTTAAATATAAATATCATTTTTTGGGATTCTGGGTAATGAGGGTAACGTGTGGGTGGGCGGAGCCTGGACCTGTTGGGGCTCGTTATGATCTGGATTAAAAGTGGATTCTGTTCCCAAACTCTGACCTGCTCACGTCTCAGAGGTTTAATAACGCTCCCATGATGCACTGCTCTGATCTCGCCGCTGCATCAGTGAACACGGAGGGCTCTTCCTGTCTTCAGTCTGATACACGGCTGATAGAGAGAACCATTTCCTGTCCAGACTCCACTGAGCTGCAGAAGTTTATTACAGAGACGCTGATCGTTATCATGGAGACGAGCTGCTGGACCGAACCGCCGGCTTCGTGTCTGGAGGTTTGGCTCTTTGCAGCTGCTGAAGTTTTAATTCAGGCCGACTGCAGAGCTCAGACTGACTGTTCTCTGTCCAGCAGCTGGAGGGCGCTGTGAACAAAGTACAGGAGACAGCCCTCATAGAGAGGTCCTGGGCCTGGTCCCGTATGGGCCTGGTCCCCTATGGGCCTGGTCCACTATGGGCCTGGTCCCCTATGGGCCTGGTCCCCGATGGGCCTGGTCCCCGATGGGCCTGGTCCCCTATGGGCCTGGTCCACTATGGGCCTGGTCCCCTATGGGCCTGGTCCCCGGTGGGCCTGGTCCCCGGTGGGCCTGGTCCCCGGTGGGCCTGGTCCCCGATGGGCCTGGTCCCCGATGGGCCTGGTCCCCGATGGGCCTGGTCCCCGGTTTCTATGTTGAGACGTATCCATGAAGAGCAGAGCAAGTTCAGACCTGCTGACTCTGAGTCTGTCCCCCTTTATCAGCCTGATCTGGTCTGAGTGTCCCTGACAGACGTTCAGTGACCCTGCAGGTCAAAGTGAGCCCCCCCCCTCCTCTGTCCTCTGCACGGTGGAGGTTAACAGCAGCTAAATGATCATCATCGCTGCTCCTCAACCAAACTCCATCAGTGTTTTCATGAATTTTAAGAAGAGTCTGATGTCAGCGGCTCATCTGAGGGAGGAAGAATAAAACTGATCCGACAGCTGGTCTGCAGAAACCACAGTGGCCGGACGTGAAAGGGGAAACAGAAATATGTGACCATCAGTTCTTAACGGACGAAGAACCTGGACGTGGAGCTTAGACTGTCCTTAAAAAGCCAAACGTGTAGAAAGTGTGTTGCAGAATATTAACATGTAATTTCCCCAAAGATGAATTCTAATGTTAAAAACACAAACCTGATGAGATGACGAGGCCGGGAGTCTTTTTAAAATTCATTTATCTTTCATACGTTCAGTTAAATTCAGTCATTTAATACATTGATTTCATTTTAGTTTCGCCTGAAACAGTGAAACAAGCTGCAGCCGCAGAGGGAAAAAGATCATAATAACGTGAATAAGAAGAAATAATGTGGGACAGAAAGTCACTTTGACTCCTGACGCATTGATCTGACTTGTTTCTGTCTCCCAGCTGTGGATTAATCAGGTCTTTATTGTTCTTATTTCAGTTTTAGACTCACTCGGTCATTAATAGTCTGGACGTCGTTTATTAAAAACGCAGCTTGAAAATAAAATCAGCTGTTATGAGTGAGGTGGAGGACCTGATCAGATTTCAGTCAGATATTAACAGCAGGAGGTCACAGGGGAACGAAGCTGCTGCTGCTGAGCAGTTTAATAACAGCAGGATCCAATCAGCTTTCATTTAGTCCAAGAGAGGACGAGGCGACCTGCAGCATCCTGAGTTCATCCTGCTCACACGCAGGCCTGTTTGGCTTTGGTCTTTAAACTCCATGTTTGGAGATTTAAGGGACGATGAAGACCTGAACATCATCATCATCATCATGACGGGGAGTGACAGACAACAGAGACGCATGTATTTAATTATTAATGTACGTACTTTTTACTGCACGTGTCTGACTGCTTCAGTTACTTCACACGTTTTCATCTAAACGCAGAATAAAATCTGATGTTTGATTCTAAAAGCTCAGATTAGTCCATTTTAATCAATCGAGTAATTTCACTTTCAAGACTTTAAGTTTTTCCTGATTGATCTCACAAACTTTTACGTTAGTGACGTTTTCGCTGCAGGACTTGTACAGCGTGGTGTCAGTATTTTTACTCTGAGTGCCTCCACCTGTTAAACTGAGCAGCACACACGTGCTTTATTTAGCGCTTTATGAAAAATCAGGTTTAGTCCCATAAACATCATGTTGTCTTTTATGATTGACAGGGAGCCTGCTCTGAAGGAGACGGGGATAGAGACGACAGCTCATGAATATTAATGAGGCTGGTTGTTAATTGTCTGTAAATTAAAGTGCAGAGAAACAAAGCGGCTGCAGCAGGTTCTCAGCAGAACGTCTGTAATGAGATTTATTGTTGTTTATTTCCTGAACTGCTTCTTTGAAACCTGCTGCTGTCAGGAGAAAAGCTTGTATCTCCAGACTCTCAGCGTGTCAGTCAGCCAGTATGAAGTATTTATCCTGAAGTTCCTCCTGTTGCACGTCAGGAATGCTGAGACACTCACGAAATAATGTTGTCAGACGTCTGAACTGTTTATAGATCAGATGTTTTCTGTCTGTGGAGCTGAACTGAAGCTCGAGGTTCCTCAACGACGACATTTAGAAAACAGACACAGGCGGTTTTCTGAATCTGATGGAGAGACTGCGTCTTCATACGTCTGACCTCCTGTGTCAGAGAGCAGCAGCTTCGTTTAGTCAGCCAGAGGAGCACAAACCGATGGAACAGATCAATGATACAGTTAGTACATGTCAGCACCAGTTTGTTAAACATTATGAACAGGAGGTAGATTTTATTGTCCAATAACTTGAAAAGAGGAAACTGACATATCAGAGAATGAAGTATGTTTACCCGTGTAGTGCACTACTAAATTTGTCTTATTTTGGTAAACTCCTCCTCTCGTCTGATTCGTTCCACATGTCCCTCGTTATCTCCTCCTCACTGCTCTGATCCTCTCACTCTGTTCCAGCTCATAAACTTGGACTTCCTGTCGCCCTCCTGCTGTTAGTGTCCCAGGGTTTTGTTGGAGTTCCAGTGTATCCCTTGGACCCTGTCTGTTTACTGGACTTGGACTGTACCCTGCTGGACTCGTTTGCTTTTGTTGGACTGCTTTCTGTCATGACCCTCTCCTGGATTTTGCACTTAGCCTTCGAGGTGTTGGACTGTTTTCCTGTTTCATCGTTTAATAAATCACTGAACTGCATCTGCTCTGCCTCGAGGTCTGAGACCGGGTCCAGCCCCTTCTGTTCCTCAGCTGCAGGATTTGGCTCAGAGTGATAACTTTTACTCCAACACATCTCAGAGGGAAACTTTTTACTTACATTTACTCATCTGACGCTTTTATCCAAAGCAACTTAGATTAAAGGAACAACAGACAAGCATCAGCACAGTAAGAGATCTGCGAGGTGCTGTACATACTAGTAAGAGCTGTAAGCAGCAACAATGGGAGAAATATCTCCAGGAAGGAGTCAGAGTTAATAAATAGCTCAGTCACTACGAGAAAACTATAAGGAGAAAGAAGAAGAAGAGCACAGGAAGTGATGTCAGAGGTTTGGGGTGTTATCAGAGGAAGTGTTCTCTGCAGAGTTTTCAAAGAGGGCTCGGCTGGAATGACCAATAGTTCAGTCTTGGAGAGGTTTAGTTGAAGGTGGCGAGCCTTCATCCATGCAGATATGTCTGAGATCCGCACTGAGACGGTGGGATCGTTTATGTTCTTTCAAGTTTGTCACATTTTGCTGTTTTGATGGGAAAAGTTGCGCAGCCTGGATGTTCTGTTCCTCCAGTGAAGAAGGTCTGAGGTGTTTAAGCCGAGGTCAAGTTCACGTCCTGCACCCATCTGTGTCAATGTTTTTTACCCAAATCCCTCACCTCCTTCACCGCCAGCTGTGAGTCTGCACATGTGAGCAGGAACCATTGAGGTGCAGTGATGTGTTGGAAACGTTGGTCAATCTCAGAGGTTGTGGGGTCAAAGGTCGTGTGTTTGGGGAGTTCCCTGCAGGTTTTGATGTTAGAGCTCTGATCTGAGACCAGCTTCAGTCTGTTTAAACCCCATCTTCCATCTAAACTCCCCCCGGCAGGTCGGAGAGTGCAGAGTCAAAGCTGCGAGGGTTCAGATGGAAGTCACCGCCTCGGGTTTCAGATAATGAAGTCGTGTGTTTCTGCGTCTGACAGCCGTTAGAGAGCAGCGCCGAGCCACTTCCTGTTTGATCACAGCTTCGTCTAAAGAGGTGACAGCCGAGTTCAGCCGGAGTTCAGCTGAAAAATAAACTCTGCTCTCAAACGTGTTTTTCACCGACAGGCAGCGAAGAAGACGTTTGTCCTCCAGGTTCTTCTTTTACAGTCTGGATGGAGTCCAGTTCCTGTCAGTCAGTAGAACTCAGACACCAGAACCAGAACCAGACATGTTCCACACTTTCTTTAGGTTGTTTACTGCTCTAAGCCAAATAAACCTTTTCGTTTCATATTTCTAGTTTTACACTTATAACCTGACTTTGATGTGTAATATTGTGTGCGATCCCTTCAGAATAAAAGCGCTTTCAGAGGACCTGATGCTGGTTTCCTGAAGCGGGATGTGAGCGAGCGCTGCACCGAGGGAACGGCTGAAAGGCGAGTGACAGCGACCGTTTCCATGGAGAGCAGGTCTGGTGACAAGCTCTAATTAAGATCAGTCAGAGAGAAGAAGAAGAGGAGGAGGACAGATTGTTTCTTCCTCCTCCTGTTCTTGAACGAAGGTTAATTTACTCACAAACAAGTCAATAGAAAGCCATTTCATGCTGGTTACCACGACAACCAGGCCCCCCTCCATGTGATGACAGACGACCTCCAAAGAGCGGCGTTTCATTCACAGCGTTTGATTTCTGTCTGCAGACACAGAGTGAATGAAGGACGAGCTGAAGCTCAGCTGCTCGCTGCCTGTTTCAAAAAGCTCCATCTGATTATTGAAACTGTTTTGTCTCCAAATAGAAATTAAGCAGCTTCATCAATTCTAAAACCTGACTCTAATTATTCAGTTGGTACGTTTAATTAAAGTGGCGCTGGTGTCGCCAACCCGTTAAAAAGCAGCCGATGTGAAATAAGAACATGTTGTAATCAGTAGTGCGGGGTCCGTCCACGGGGGCCCATGTGACGCCTCGCTGCGCTGGTTTCACCTGAAACATCAGTAACACAGCAGCACAGAGGAGGAGTGACTGAAGACATTCAGCGCTTCCTCACAACTCTGTGTCAACACATCTGATTCTAACGTTTATCAAACATGCTGACAGTTTAATGTGTTCAGTCTCGGAAAAGTCCTGAAACATCAGGAATGGGACCTTTTGTCCTGACAAGTGAATTATCAGGTGTCCTAATGTCCCGTCTGGGAACTGGATTTTCTCCCGATGACGTCCTCTGTCGTCGTCTTTAGTCAGCATGAAAGAAAGAAAAACTATTGTGATTGATCAAATCAGTCTCTGCCATCAGACGCAGCAAAAACTTTAAAACTACAAATCCCACGGACCCCAAAATCAGCTTCCTGTCACGCCGACCAATCAGCTGAAAGGATGACCGCTAAGGCCTGCTTCTGTTCTGGTGAGGACCCAAACTCAGACCTGATGAAAATGTCCTCACAAAGATGCACAACAAGAACACACACACACCTCCTGTCCGACTGTTACCATGGTGACGCCTCTCCTCCCGAAGGTCACCGCTAACAGACAGCAGCAAAGGTCAAAGGTCACACCGACATGTCTTATGTCTGAACGTCCCCCGTCTGTGTGATCATGTTTATTAAAAGCCGGAAGAGACGTTTGTTACTGAAACCAAACTGCATCCTTCTTTTTAAAGAGTCCATACGTCTGGGTCATGTGACCAGGTGAGAGCCGGGTTTACAGGCTCCTCCCCTCACTGCAAGTGTTTGCGTCAAACAAAGTTTCTGAACTTAAAGAAGCATTTTAAGCCAAACCAGGATCTTTCCTAAACCTGACCAAGAACTTCTGTTTCCTAAAGTTAATCAAAGTGCGACGTTTGACGTGTTTGACGTGTTACAATGGCGATGTTTCGCTATGGTAAACTTTTTATTATGAAAGTCTAACTGGACGCTGCGTATTTTTTCTTGCTAACTTGACCATGGAAAACGACGTTACGGTACCCAGGCTGTAAAAAGTGACACCAAGGGGTGTTGACCAAGAGTCCAGATGTGACGGGTTGGGGTTGATGTCCATCCATGGTTACCATGAAATGCTGTAATTCTTAACACTAAATCATTGACCTCTTTACGTAATGCTCCAGCTATCTGACCCGAGGAGTTAGCGTTAGCATGCTGCTGATTTGCACAAAATAGAGTTTTTGTACAGCATGACCTTATAACGCACTCACCTGTGCCTTACTGTCATTAAGCTGCAGCAGGTTGTCGACCCGTCCGCCAATCAGGTGTGTTGTAGCTCACGTGATGCAGAGGAGACTCTTCATTACCAAACATCAGGTAACTACATCATGAGGAGTCATCAGCAAACTGTTAGTGAAACAAACAGTGACTTCATGGCACCCTGGAAAAGTAACTTTAGTGTTTCTGAAATACAAACAGTTTATTCTGAGGCTGCTGTATTTTGTCATTTCTTTTGATTCTTTTAAAAAGAGTGTTTGGTTTCTTATTCTTCACGTTTGCTCGCCGTCCCTGCACTGAAGGATTCACAGAGCAGCGTCTGAGCTCTTCAGGCCGACCTTCTGCTTTAATCTGATTTACAAAGAGTAAAAATGAACGTTAAAGTTTAAACTTTGTCTGTACGTGTTCCCCAGTCTGTCTGTAAGCTAACGGCTGATCTGCCATGAAGCGTCTGCTCTTTGAGAGGCTGCATCTGATGTAACGCCGAGCTGTCAGTCATTGATGCTGGGTTTCAGGGTGAAGCGTCTTCCTGTGGATGAAACAGCAGACCGACTCGTCACTCAGCCTCCACTCGTCTGACATTTCCACTCTGAGATACCAGTTTATCTGCTGACAGGCGGCCGTCTCTGCCGCCGCCGCCGCCGCCGAGCTCTGAAGTCAGATGAGAGGGAAGAGAAATGTCAGCAGAACCGGACAGACGTCAGGACGCAGTGATGGTCCCTCACGCCACGCCGCCCGACCATCCAGA
>JAPMOB010215137.1:0-39242 GCA_029875015.1 Lepomis gibbosus
TACGTTTCTCCCGTAACATCCGTGTCCTAAAATCCCACAATGCCTGATCGGCTGACGTCACGATCCCATTCTCTATATTACGTAGCTAAAAAAAGGCAGTGAAATTGGCTTTATAAGAGTTAAACAACATGTCCTGATCAAAGATAACTCAGAGATTCCTCACAGTGGTACTGGAAGCCAGGGCAATGCCATCCAGAGTAACTATATCTTTAGATAATGCATCACGGAAGTGCTTGGGCCCCAGAACAATAACTTTAGCTAACTGACTAGTTTCATCTGGCTTGATTGATTTATAATTGAGTATCATCTGCATAACAATGAAAGTTTATGGAGTGTTTCCAGATTAAATTGCCTAAAGGAAGCATATATTAAGTGAACAGGATTGGTCCGAGCACAGATGCTTGTGGAACTCCTTTAAGCAGCCTAGTCGGGATGGGGTCTAAGAGACAGGCTGATGGTTTAGATGAAGAATATATTGAAGTTAGTTGGTAAAGATCAAGGGAAGCAAACATATATCTGGTTTTACGGCTGTTTATAAGGTTCCTGAGTTTAGAGATAAGTCAGTGCCACTTGAGAACATGTCTTAGTGAATTTTGTTTCTGATAGTTAGAATTTTATAACGAAAGAAGCTCATGAATTCGTAACTACTGAGAGCTATGGGAATACATGGCTCAATAGAGCTGTGACTCTTTGTCAGCCTGGCTACAGTGCTGAAGAGAAAGCTGTGGTTATTCCTATTTTCTTCTATTAATGATGAGTAGTAGGCTACTCTGGCATTACGGAGGGCCTTCCGAGAAGTTTTAAGACTATCTTACTGAATTAAACAAGACTTTCCAGTTTGGTGGAATGTCAATTCCTCTCTAGTTTCCGCGATATTTGCTTTAATTTGCGAGTTTCAGTGTTATATCGTGCAGCTAACCGTCTTTGTTTTATGTTCTTTTTTAGAGTGGCAACAGAGTCGAGTGTCATTTGCAGTGAGCCTGCAGCACTATCAACAAGATGATCAATTTGGAAGGGACTGAAATTAGCATAGGAGTCCTTTGTTACTTTGTGACTAATGTGACTTGTGATAATGAATTAAAAGCTGATGGAATTACATCCTTAAATTTAGCTACAGCACTATAGAAATGTTTGCCTAATGGTGTGTAGTTCAGCAATACAAACTCAAAAGTTATCAAACAGTGGTCAGATAAAAAGGGATTCTGTAGGAACACTATTAAATGTTCAATTTCAATACCTTATACCAAAACAAGGTCAAGGGCATTGAAACAGTGAGTCGGTTTATGAAGACAATTGAATCTAATAGAGAGATACAGTACACAGTACTAAGACTTTCATTCTCAAAGTTCGCAAGAATATAAATTGCCCTACAATAGTAACTTTATCCGTTTTAAGGACTGAAGTTGACAAAAACTCAAATTCAGATAAGAATGCAGAGTACTGACCTGGTGCTCGGTACACTACAACAAATAGAATTGGTTGCAGTGATTTCTAACTTGGTTGTGAAGGACTAAGAACAAGGCTTTAAATGAATTACAAATTAGTTTAGATTTAGAGTTGAGTAGGCTAGAGTCGAAGATAGCTGCCATTCCACCTCCTCAGCCTGTGCCTCGACGAATGTGAGAAGTAGTATGGGAGGACTGGGAGGAGTGCATTCATTTAGGCTAACATATCCTCCATCACCCAGCCAGGCTTCAGTAAGACAAAATAAATCAATATCTATCCATCAATCGTCAACCGCTTATCCTGCGTACAGGGTTGCGGGGGGCTGGAGCCTACTGACATTGGGCGAAAGGTACACCCTGGACAGGTCGCCAGTCCATCACAGGGCCACACAGACAACCACTCACATTCACAAATAAATCAATATAATCTAATTAATTCATAGTACCTTTAGAAGAGAGAGGTTTTGACTATGACTCCTGAAATGGAGGAGCAGAGAAGTGTGTTAGACTGCAACTCTGCTTCCTAGTCTCAACTCTGGATTGTTATGGATTTGGTCCACTAATGAACTTGGCCAGATTTCTAGATATGAGAGCGGCTCCATCACAAGTGGGATGAATGCTGTCTCTCCAAATCAGACCAGATCTTTCCCAGAAAGTCTGTCAATGATCTACAAAGCCCACTTCGTTTGCTGAACTCCACCTCGACTACCAGCGGCAAAATGATGACATGCGGCTATATATGTCATCACTGGTCAGATTTGGCAGGGGTCCACAGAAGACTACGGTGTCTGAAATTGTACACACCGATTTAATATTAATCTTAGTAACCTCCGACTGGCGTAACCGGGAGTCACGTGAATAACAAACGTACTGTATTTAGGTTTATCCTTAGCCAGCAGTTATAAGACTCAATGTCGCCCGCTCTGGCTCCAGGAACGCACTTAACTATTGCTGGCAGACGGTGGACTGCCCAACGTCTGCTCCTTGTTTCTCGTCGGTGGCCTGGCGGACATCAGATCCTGGTCCCCAGTTGACGGCCTAGCCAACATCAGCTCCTGGTTCCCAGTCGGTGGCCTGGCCAACATCAGCTCCTGGTTCACCATTGCCAGCCTGGCTACACCTGCTACTGCTTCTCTGTCGGCATCCCGGCTTACACTAGCTGAGTAACAGTAACTCCCTGACCAGTCCCTGCTGAGCTGCAGCACCTGTCGCCAGCTCCTGGCTTCAGTCATGCTGTGCTGTTACCAGCTTGTGGATCTGCACTCCTGCCTAATCTCCAGAGGGATACCACCTTCACTGCCGGCCTCCAGAGGGGTTTCTGCCTTCGTTGCTGGCCTCCAGAGGTGTTTTTCCTTCGCAGCAGGCCTCCAGAGGGATTTCACCTTCAGAGGAGTTTTGCCTTTGCAGCTGGCCCCCAGAGGGATTTCGCCTTCACCATTGGCCTTCAGAGGAGTTTTGCCTTTGCAGCTGGCCCCCAGAGGGATTTCGCCTTCATCACTGGACCTTCAGAGGAGTTTTTCCTTTGCAGCTGGCCTCCAGAGGAGTTTTGTCTTCGCAGCTGGCCTCCAGAGGAGTTTTGCCTTTGCAGCTGGCCCCCAGAGGAATTTCACCTTCACCATTGGCCTTCAGAGGAGTTTTGCCTTTGCAGCTGGCCCCTAGAGGGATTTCACCTTCATCACTGGACCTTCAGAGGAGTTTTGCCTTTGCAGCTGGCCTCCAGAGGAGTTTTGCCTTCGCCACTGGCCTCCAGAGAGGTTTTGCCTTCACAGCTGGCCTTCAGAGGAGTTTTGTCTTCGCAGCTGGCCCCCAGAGGGATTTCACCTTCATCACTGGACCTTCAGAGGAGTTTTGCCTTTGCAGCTGGCCCCCAGAGGGATTTCACCTTCATCACTGGACCTTCAGAGGATTTTTGCCTTTGCAGCTGGCCTCCAGAGGAGTTTTGCCTTCACCACTGGCCTCCAGACCTACTCAGTCCTTCTGTCCTTCCTCCTGGTTGTCCTCTGAAACTGCTCTGTTCATCTGTTCATCTGTTCTGCCCCAAGGTCATCCGCCTGATCCGCCCCAGTCCATTCCTCTTTGTACCGAGCCTGAGTACACCATTTCCTTTCCTCAGCTCACCGCACTCTTGCCCCTAGACTGCTTACCTGGTAATGACCGGGATTTTAGATTTTGTACTATTTTGTACCTGTCGGATATGTTTGCCTGTTTCCTGTGGACTCACTGGTTTTGACACCTGCCTGTCTTACCATCGTGTAAGCCTGTTTGTACACTGACTTTTTGATATTAAGTCTTTGAACTGCATTTGCTCTGGCTCTGTAGTCTGCTGTTGGGCCTCCTGTGTTCTTGCTACCCAGCTAGTAGCATCTGTGATAATTTGTATTATAGTTAGTGTCCAAAGTTGCTAGAGGATTGAGAAAGACGTTCCAAAAAAATCCATCAACCTTCAGCTTCACACATGGAAAGAGAACACTGAAAAGATCCATAACAAAAGAGGCATAAACATTGTCTCCTATCCCACCTTTGTATTAGACAAAGGTGACAGACACTGTCTCAGGCATAAGGATGGAGCTATGTGTGTGTGTTCGAGCATCCTTCAAGGCAGCGTTGAGGTTGTCTGTGTTCTCTGGCTTTCTGTGAAAAGCTCAATTGTTCCTTTCAAAACAAAAGAGCTTCTTTGTGTACAAACACAACAGGCGGTGGCTTCCCATTCAGTAGATCTCTGCTGAAACCATTCAAACAGCCCCCGAATAAACGCAGTCACTCTCCCTCACACACACACATACACACACACAAATTGTCTCCCTGTCTTTCTGTTTGTCTCCCCCTCACTCACGCACACAAACAATCAGGGAGCCAAGTTATCAAGGGACAGAAAGCCACACAACCCCACTCAGCAAAAGCAGACACTTTGGACTCCCACTGCCTGACGGGAGAAGAATGGAGCTGAGAAGAAAGAGAGTCTGTCACTCAAGGGAGTAGAACTTTTCCTCTGTTTTGGACCTGGCTGACCTTGTGAGGACATTGACAGTCTACTCTGTCAGGAGGGAGAGCTCCGTTGGCAGATATCACACTGACATCCACCACACCTGGTCTTGAATCCCAATTTCCTGGCCCTTCCACCTCCTGATACCTGCACATACTTGGTACAAGAAAGTACAAAAAATAAAAAGATCTATTCACTACACCCTGCAGGTGGTCAAGAGAATATTAACCACATCTAATTTTGTGTATTTATTACCAGAGGGAAGTGTTCATCCCTATTGACCTGAGTTATGTTATACATTATTAATCCATTTAAGGAAATGTGTCCTCAGTATTCCACCTATCCTACCTATTTAGTAAGCTAATTTCCTTGTTCAAGGGCAATGTCAGGACTTTGGACTTCTGGGGGTGGGAAGCACCTAAAGACAGAAAATACATACTGATAATCACTGAGCCACATAGTTGCCCACCCATGAGTTATAGCAGGATAAATCTTTCATGGCTTCCCACATGATTTGAACAAAAAACTTAACAGAGACAATATTTATTAGGAGTTATCTTTTTATAGTATTCCTAAATGAATGAGCCCATAATGACTGTAGAAAAACATGTTTTCTTTTGTTAATCTTGCAGGATTCCCAGAAAATTTTGCTGGATTCATGCAAGTAAAAAAAACTTTAAAAAACAACTCAGAATCATACAGTACTATCATGCAGAGTTTGTGTATGTATGCGAGTACTGGTCACAGAGGGCACTCTGCAAGTGTGTGTACAATTGCTTAAACCTGTTTTCAGTCACTTAAACCAAGAGGTGAAACAAATTTGTCCCTGCTTTAGAGTGAAAGAAATATGTGTAGTTGTAAACATAACAGATGATTTTGGAGTATCTTCTGTTAAAACATGAAGTGCTGGTCTATGGCGAGGCAAGAAAATGCTGAAAAACCAAACAGAGTAAGGAGAAAATTAAGTTCTACTTAGGCTCATCTTATCCCTTTCCAGAATGTAAAGTAGTTTTGACTAAATCCACATAAGACAATGATGTTTGCACCTATAATAAAGCAACAAAACCCTGCATTGCTGACCTAATTGTCATTGAGTGCACATGTCTCCCTTTAAGTGCACTCTGCCTGGGGCATGTGGAACTTTCATTTAATCAATCTGATCAAGTGCTGAAAAACTAAAAGTTTCTGAAAGCAATGATCTGAATTTCAATGATGTTATTCCCTTTCATGAATTTGTATAAATAAATAAATAACTCAATAGAGAGTGAAAACAGGGAACCTAATGTTTCGGAAAGGAAGTGAGAAACTGATGAACAAAAATGCTAATGGATGAAATAATACTGATTAATATACTGTCAACAGAATTAATGAGAACTAAAAAGAAAACAAAAACATTAACAGATTAAACATTTTAATAAGAACACTTACGTAAAAAAAAAAGATTTTCAAAACTAGGACTTTGAGTAACATTAATAATGCATTGTCACACATGTCACAGGTACACATTAAAAACAGTTTTTATACGAGCGGTGTGTGTGTGTGCGCGTGTGTGTGTGTGTGCGCACATCTACTACCACGCAATCTAAAGTCAATTCAAGTCATCTTAAACAATGACCAAGAATAAATTTTTGTTAACCAAAACAGGGGAGTCATGAATTTTTATTACAAATCATCAAGAACCATAACCAGTTGACAGTACAACAATCCATCTAATACTGTAAATGCTCAAGCTGCAGGTGTGAAAACCCACACAAATAGAATACGAATCTTAAACATTATATTTGCTGTTCTTTATTAGAAACCAGCACCACAAGAATAACCTTTGAGTTTCATCTGGTAAGCTTCAGGGACAGACAGGAGGAGAAAACAAGACATCTAAATTCGGTCAGCCTTAACACAAGCACAGTTTTGGCTCAGTATGATTTAACATTTCTGACACATTGCAGTGAAGCTGTCCGTTAACTTTCAGATCCAACAATTTTAATGTAAAAAGAAAAAAAAAAAACTTGCCTCATTGTGTTTGTTTTCCTATTTGTCTCGGGTTGAGTTCTACTGCCAAGTCCATTTGCATATCTAAATTTTGAACAAAATCCCTTTTCCGAAATTACTGAGAGCAAAACAGTCACAGATCTGATTTGCACCACAGCAGTTTGCTGCCTGTCTGGCCATCAGACCTTTACCTGCAGATGAAACATGATAACGACATTGTGTTTTCTGTGCCGATCATTGACCTTCTGTGCTGAAAGTGTATAGCAATACTTCAGTTGATAAGCAATGCCGCTATAATGGAATGACGAAGAGTAAAAACTTCTAAAACTCTATTTTATTTTAGAACAGTAACATGTAGGGATGCACCGATACAGATATAGTTATTGGACAAGATTCCCTTTCTCAGGGTTACATATGGCGAGTGGAAAACCAAACCAACACAGAGAAGAAATGCAGTTACCTGTAACAAATATGAGTTACATTTCTATTGTTTTATCCAGTGACAACAAAGCAGTGGTTGAGCTTTTAATAGTTCAGCCACAGTAATGGATGGAATCAATACTATGTTTTGGGGGAAAAGTTTAATATCCAGAATCTACATCATGAGTGAAAAATGGACATCGGTGCATCCCTAGTACCACAAATTCATTATAACTCACTGCAGCGTTTCCTTCCCTGCAGAAAGCTCCAGAAGGAATGACTATTGACTCGTCTTGTAGTACCTCTGGAATGAATCAATGCTGTCTGGGCTTACATTAAGAATTAATGGCATTCTTCTACACACACACCAATAAAGACAAACACACACACTATTCAGAGGGCAGCTTTATGTTTTTAAATAAATGAAATGAGGTGATTCTGGTCAGTAACTTGCATCAGTCCTGGGATACGGAGACACTGTAACATCTAACTTCAAGTGTTGGCTGATTTCTTTGTCTGTTCATGAGTGTATGTGTGTGGTACATATATATCTTTGTCTGTGTGAGTGTGTGTTTAGAACTGTGTGTGAATTCGTCTTCCCTCCCCTGAACAGCCAAAGTCAGCCCAGACAGACATTATTTTCACATTACTGAGCTTCTTTTTTTTTTTTCCTTTGACGTATATTTACAGGCAGAAAATCAAGGCCTCTTCTACTGTATGTTCACTTTCCATCTGTTTATCATTAACACTGGAAAGAGAGAAGGAAGAGGAGCCAAAATAAAAATGCACACAGACGTATTCAGAGATTCACAGGCTGAGTGGCTCCTGTTTTAAGCTATGCTTCCTACACTGGCAACAAAAAAGAAGGTTCAATTATTTTGGCATCGATGCTTTGGTCACAAAATACCGACACTTTTAATCTTTTGTTTGTTTTCACTTATGTTTTCATTTGCTCGTTTGTTCTTGAAATAAGTCCCAGTCATTTTACACCCTGACCACGTGTGTGTGTCCCAGTACAGAAAAAAGGTAGGTTTGTTGTAGTTCTGTCATCGCACCTCCGATGCAGTCCCTTTAAGAGGCACAGATTCTCTTATAAATTATGTGACTGTGAATGAGTGGGCAGGGGGATTCGAAAAGGAAGGATGCCCCCTGTGCCCCCACATCCCCCCCGCACTCCCTTTACGCCCAGTGAGTATGTCCCGTCACCCCTTTTGCGAGCACGTTCTGCAGCACAGTTGCTGCAGCACTTTCCTCTGGCAAAGATTGTTCTTTTTAACGAGCACGCAGAAACTGCCTTCTGCCCAAGATTCTTCATTTGCTTTCCATAGACCAGGAAGAAGAGAAACAGGGGGAGTTTGGAGGGGGACATGCATGCACACATACAAATACATGTGGAAACACACATAGGGCAGAACCATTAGAAATGGTTGAATGGCAGGCAGAGCCATGTGATTGGTCACGAGAGGGTACAGGTAACAGAAGAGTTTTTTTTATCCAATCACAGGCGATGTTCATCGAGGTGGAAAATGATTGCAGTCCAGTAGATTGATTGGATCCATGTCAGGAGAGGGAAAACAGATTCAGGATAAAAAACAGAGAGAGAGAGAGAAAAAAACAAAAACAAATGTCACACAATTAGCAAATTGACAGTTTTCACAACTTGGTGTCATTTTTCATCACAAAAAACTTAAAGTGGTCCACCAGTCTGTAGAAACTAAGCCAATTCTTTGATTTATCAACAGCAATTCAATGCAATATTTGAGCTGCCAATCAAAGATTCACCAGGTTAGAAACAGACTGAGTCTGCACTTTAAGTAGTCATCATCAGCAGAAAGGCCATACAGTAAAGACATTTTCTCCTCAGAGTTTCTAGCTACCTGATCAGTGAGAAACAGGAATATTTCCACCAAAAGATCCATACGCCGAACATGCACAATTCTGAAAAGACTAGACAATAATGTACTGCAAACAGAAAATCAAGAGTGCAAGACGGAAGAGAAATCTAGAAAATTGTTGTAGAGAAGCAGATTTTATGGAATACTTGAGAAGAAGAAAAGGGATAAAGAGTAGGTAGATGCTTCAATAAACATGTCAGCCTATGCAGTGTACAGTTAAAAAAAACAGGAAAAGTTTATGTTAAAATAAAATGTTAAGAGTCAGTGTGTAATTCAAGAAGGATTTTGTATTACTACTATGCAGAACATGAGTGATACCTTTAGATAAAGGCAAAAGCAAGGACAGACTACCCTCCTGCTTTGAAGCTACAACACTGAGCAGTTTGACTCAAGAAGTTAGTACAAAGCTCAAAAAATAAAAAAAGACGGCCACAGGCAAATATTTAGCTATTAGCTTTTACTTAATAAAGCTTCCTTTGCATTCATTTTTATGACCCTTGGGATATAACACAGTTAAATTCATCTGGAGATGCAAAATAGTCTCAGACTTGTGAGATGTAAATCTGCACCTCTGAGACCTTTGGCTCTACAAATTGGCAGGGATTGTTGAGGCTACAATTTGAGTACTTTTGCATTTGCCATTTTGCAAAAATACTGTTGTGATTTAAAGCATGTTTTTCTTTCCCTGCTGGGACTCTGTCCAGTTCAATGCTCTAGATCAGTGGTCGGCAATAGGCGGCCTGCGGGCCAAAGCTGGCCCACCAACAATAATATCTGGCCCGTGGCCAGATTATGTTGATAGCGGCAATAAAATAATAATAGCAGCTGGTGCTGAAACAGATCTCAGTCATGACAGCAGAAGTTACTCACATAATCACTTCCTCGTAAGTGATTATGCCTAAACAATAAAAGCGCAAGAATATTTTTGCAGCAGTACTTTCTGTCGTGTTTAAATGAGAGATTTTTGAAAAGTTCTGAAGGACATTCAAAAGAGTTTCTGGCTTGCTTGACACTCCTCTGAAAAAGCCGTCAGAAAACGTGATATCGTGGAATCCCCTGAATGAGAAAAACAAGAACTTTCTCTGCCTGGAGATACACCAGGATGTACACACTCCTGCACATGCTTAATTGTGATACAATCAATTTGTTGCAAAAAGGAAGAAAAAAAAATACTAGCAGCAAGTGAGAATTAAACACACAACCCTCCGAACAGGAGTCCTGTGCACTACCAACTGAGCTAATCGCGCACACAGAAAATGTCGGAATATAAATGATAAATTGACTATGCTCTGGCCCGCCATCTGATGACTTGAAAAAAATATGGCCTGATGCCGACCGCTGCTCTAGAAGTCTTACCATACTAGTACGCATTACG
The DNA here is from genome assembly GCA_029875015.1 of Lepomis gibbosus. Taxonomy (NCBI): domain Eukaryota; kingdom Metazoa; phylum Chordata; class Actinopteri; order Centrarchiformes; family Centrarchidae; genus Lepomis; species Lepomis gibbosus. Next base: position 10,108 of record JAPMOB010215137.1, read on the forward strand.
TTACTGACATTGCCTGTGAGAGACAATGCAACAAGTACAACATAAACACATTGAAGTCATCTCATACATAAGAAAGCTTACAACTCACCATCTCTGCAGATGGTGCTGACCACACAGGCTCCTGCCTCCAGATTGTAACCACCGACACAGCTGCTGCAGTTTCTTTCACCAGGCCCCAAGCACTCGTAGCAGCTATGGTCACACCTGTCGATGGTTGTATGAAGAATTAGATACTAGTCTATGCAGCACTATACTGTGTTCACATATACTCTTGTAAGTTGGAATAATTCTTTAAGGATATTTCTGCTATCTGTCACTGTTTTGCCTTTTTGTTTCTAGTTTTTGTCTTTATAGGTTTTGTTAAAAATTGAGTGAATGTAAAGCTTTCACATTTCCAATTTGCTGCTCTCAAATTTACACTCAAACCACTGAACTATAAGGAAACTGACCCCAAAACAAATGAAACCATCCTTGTAATACAGTAAATAAAACCTATGTTAGACGTTCAACTATACTTTTGCTGCAGTATCAGACAATTTATTTCAGCAAGCTTGAGCCAGTGGGTTACAATACAGTCCAATTTTGAGAGAAAACCCATTTAGGTCACGCATGTTGAGATTTAAACACTTCCTGCTTACATTTTGTCCTGGTGTGCATCTTAAACTGTAGAAGTGTATGAACACAACCAGGGACGAAAGAGCAGACACCACCATAATCTAAACAAAATGACACCTTTTATTTACACCTAAGGATCAACCTCAGCACAAAACTTACAACTATCTGTTCCAAATTTCCACATTTACCATCCTGTTAGTGAGAAAATAGGACAAAACCTTTATTGGAAATGATCTAACTGGGAGGGAGCTGACAGAGAATTAAGAAATCAAGTAAGGAAAAGGGTCAAGTGAGCAATAAATAATTCAAGGTGGGAGGGAAAGAGAGTGGGGAGGCAAGCTGACCTCAAGGAATGATAAGAAAAGCAGACAAGATGTCTGACTCTGTGGAGGAGTTTGACTGTGGGTGTGATAGGAGGAAAAGTAGTCATCAAACTGTCATCAAACATAGGAATATGAGTTGTTTACATATTCATTCCCTCACTTTTCTCCTCATCCAAGTTAACATTAAGAGTGAAGAGTGAGGCAACAGAACAGTTAGTGGGAAAATTGCACACAGCTTTAAGACGGACTGCACCAAAGGGCAGTTCTGAAAGGCTTGTTAAAACTAATTACATGTTGAAACGGTGAGTGTATCAGTCTCAGTATAGTAAACTCTAAATGACAGCAAAGTCCTGTCTTGTAGGCTTTCTTCTTAGATTTACCCTTATTGTTATAGTGACTGGTTGTGATTGTTGTTGACCAAAGCAAAATTACATCATTTACTGTTTGAGTTCCAGTTTTAAATACGGATAAAGTGCAACAAAAATTCGGTTTCATCATTAGTGTCTGAATCATTTGCTGGTTACTTTCTCAGTATATTATATGAGGAACTGGACAGCTACAGAACTTAAAGATTGTGCACACTTATGGGGGAAGGGGGGGTGTTATGGGGACTGCTGGCGGAGTGAAACGCAGAATGAACAAGTAGTGCTAGGAAAGGTAAAACTGGGGTTAAGTTAGAAAAAATATTTGCACTTCACTAGCTAAAGCTCTAGATTTATTTGTTCATCTCTATAGACTGGAGATCTAAATGTTTTCCACTTTTCCGGTGTGGTGTAGAGGTGTTGGCAGGTGTGCTGACTCACTTCTTACAGGACCTCTGCACCTGCCCGTTGTCTGAGGTCTGCTCAGACAGGTAGTAGCCAGTGCTGCACGTTGATACACACCGCCAGTCCTCAAGTAAATAGCCATCGGCACACTTAGTACACGCCTCTATACCTGTGCCTGAAAAACACAGAGGGATGTTGGGATTACAGATCAGATGATAAAAAACAATTGTTGTTTTGAGTATTCACCACATCTGATAAACAACACTAGAACACACTGACCTACAAAATAATTTGGATTATGTACTGCTTTAAAGTGTTACATTAAGTGTCTATGGTAGTTTGTTGTTCAAAATCATGACTTCCTACCTGCGCATGTGGCACAGGCCCGATGACAGGGCTCACAAGTCCTTCTGTGACCATTGTAATAAGTTCCTGGGTCACAGGTCATCTGACACTTGTTTGCTTGAAGACTGGAGGGAGAAAGAGAAAAATATACGCATTCATACGTTGATAGTAAATACCGGGGGGAAAGTATGTTTTTTAAAAACATATAATTTCCTTGATTAGCAAAATAAAATTCACACAGGGGAGTTTAAGAAAAGAAAAATGTGTGAAATCCTTCTCTTGTTTCCAAACTGTTGGCTGCAAATCAGTGAAAGTTTACCTTTTAAAAAGCCAGCTGTTACTGAGCAGTTTCCTTTAGAAAATTCATTCTGGGCAAATATTTAAGCAGAATGTAAAACAACAACTGCAGCCCAGCGGCATTAGCAGCTGGCCTTTAGTTCACATTTTCACTGATATACAGGAATGTGACCTCTTCTCGATTCAAGTGTGGTCAAATCAAATTTCTTGTTTGACCAATACATACAAGAGATTTTGCACGTGCCAGATGCAGGGGTTAGAGATCAGTTAGGAGGTAGGTTTGGAGGTTATAAAGTGAGTTTTGTGAAGTCACAGTGAGGACAGGTTGCTGAGCTTGCTGCGCTAAGCTGAAAAACAGCTGGTCTGCGTTAGCTAACGTTTCCCAGAAGCGATCTCGTCTGGTCCTCTCCTCCTCCTCGGTTCCCAACCGACAATGAATGGTGAACTGAATGGGAGAGGGGAGACTGTGTCTGTGCGTGTCTACGAGCGTGTGCGAGCATGTGTCTTACTGTGGTCTCGCTGGAGTTCAGAGGAAATTATGGCTTACAAGTGTCCCCACCTCCACCTATGGCTACAGTGAACACTTAAACCTGGGTTCAGGACCACAATGTGTTTTAAATGCTTCACAAGTGTTTCCTTCATGACCTATCAGGAATTTAAGCACTTTGAAACGCCCTATCCTCTGTCAGGTCAAGTGTAGTTGTGGCGGTTTGAAGAGGCTGCTGTGGAAGTGGCCAGAAAATGAACTGGAGCATGTCTGCATTGGATAACTAAATGGTTTAGATCAGAGGTTCTTCAAAGTCAGGATTACAACCCAAAATGGGCAACAGCTCCTCTTCCTGTGGGTCTCCACATGACAAGAGTATATGTGGGCTTTAATAAGCCCAGGTCAGGGGGTGAAACTCTGTTTACTCAATTTGGGTCCCAAGTGGAAACCAAACCACAGTGTAACACAATGTGCTGGTCTAAATCAGCAACACTGTCTTGCCGCAGACTTAGACTGGGTGAACACAAAGAGTTTTTATCCTGAAACCACAACACTCAAGTCAAATTGATGCAAAAAGACAAAAACTGAGCTATTTGTACCAGCATAACAGAGGACTGACTGTAACAGTAAACCTACATATAAACAAGCTGTGATTAATAGCAGCAGGTCTGGTAGCAGCAGGCGCACAGCTTACCTCGTCCCCGGTTTACACTCTGTGCAGATATTGGAGGTGGTGCACTTCTTACAGTTCTCTGGACATCTCCTGCAAATGTTGGAATCTGAAAGACACAGGGTGAGCCAGTCATACACAAGGGGATAATAGGAACCAGAAGTCTGGTTGCATTTGAAATGATAAAAGGGTGCAGAGGAAGAAGACAATAATGAAGAGGAGAGGATGTGAGTGAGGAAGACTAGTAAGAAAAGTGGGGGAGGAAAAGGGAGAATAAGCAGAAGAAGGGGAAGATGAACGAAACATGAGGACAAAAGGCAGGGGAAGAGATGGCAAGAGAGGAGGGGGAAGAACTGAAATGTCAAAAGGCTAAAGCTGCAGGGATGAAAAAGCAGAATGTCGTGTGTGGTGAGGGAGGATAGGAATGTAGATGAATATTTCAAAAGGCAGACTAAAGGCAATGACACGCTTTGACACAATGCACATGCGATAAGGACTGGCTAAAAGAGACGTGAACAACATGTTTTATTATTCCCGGGAAACCATAGAGTGGACAATGACAAAAGTGTTATTTCTACATTTCTATTTCCACATCACTTGTGGAAATAGAAAACCATAAGGTTATGTCATCACTAATGACGCAACCTTATGGTTTTGTTCGGGAAGTCATATGGTCAGACCTCCAAAGAGGAGGTGACTGAGAGTAAGTGAGGATTGTTGGGTAGACTTTCAGGAATCTGTAAATCATTAAAAGGGAAGATGCAGGATATAGACAGGGCACAAACAGATTGCCAAAAAAATGCACTTTTAAATTCTCATTGAAATGTATTCTATGCGTCAGTGACTTGATTGACTTGATTCACATAACATTTATCCTGTAGCTTACTTTATTTTGTCCATAATTAGGCTAGCATCTCTGAGAATAAAGTTCGTGACCTGTAATGAAATCGTTACGTGAACGTGTCCACGTGTTGATCAAGGCAGGAATTTACCCTGGCTTGCTATCAGACTGACAAAAAGAAAATAAACTCTAGATAGCTCATTTAACACAACACAATATTCAGCAGTGCCAACATTTCAAAAGAAAAAAGTATCCACTACATCTTGGCCTGTTGAAATGTTATGATTGAACTTGGATCAGATCACATCAGATCTGCTGCCAGAGGCTCTCAGAGCTGCCAGGACTTACACTGTCTTGGCTGCCAACCAATATATAGACATAATTATAAGATATACATAGTTTCAGTTTCTCATTCCTGCTTTACTTTCATCCAGGCTGGCATACAGCTTCAATACTAGACAAACCAGTAAAGTATATACATACAGTACATAATGCATGTTAACACCACGGCACTACTCAGTTTATAAACCAGTGATCTATGCAGAGAAACAAGCCGAATTCTCATAAACGTAATCCATGGATAATCCTCCTGCCGACCTGTTTTATTTCATAATTTATTCCACTTTAAAGTGGTGAAGACATCTGCTTACTAGCACAAATGTTTCTGTCTTGTTCAGTTCAGCAAGTGCATAAAAATAAACAATACAATGGCATCATTGAGGTAGAAACAAAACAGATGCTTCTAGTGTTCCTAGCACCGATGTTGGTATTTGTGGTTAACCGACCCCACTGAGGGTAATAAATTTATCTATTCTTCCATTTTAGAAAAGTCACCCTTTAAGAATAGGCAGCAAAGTAACAATGGAATGACAAATCATTGACCCTGGGTGGCCATGTGGCGATCACTTTTGTCACTGTCATTTGCTGAGCTAAAAGAAAAGAGATGCAAAGGAACAAAACACTATTCAGAAGAAACGTATAAACAACTCCAAGCTGGGACCAAGGAACGATGAAAGAAAATCAAGAGTTCAAATTCTAGACTCCATGGTGTCCTATCGTGTGTACTCATTAGTAGAGCACGTTTGGCCAGCAGTGGAACGTACCGTGGTCAAGGTAGAAGCCTTCGCCACAGCTGGCGATACACGTGTTGGAGCCCTCATTGAGGTGGAAACCAGTCCTGCATGTGGTGCACTGGTCGCTACGACTACCAACGCAGGTGTCACACAATGAGGAGCACTTCTTGCAGCGCTTCCTATCGTCACGGAAAAAGCCACTGGGGCACTCCGACACACACATTCTAGAGAGAGGAGGATGAAGGGAGAGAAAAGAGGAACACAGGGTAAAGGAGAGCGTCACAAAATGCAACAGTGGAACGTGAAGGAGGGACAATCTGCAAATCAATCAGTGTGCTGCAGTCTCTGTTTTTCGTTTAGAAGCTTGCTGTCCTCACACTAGTACCTAATATAGCTGTATATTGCTTGGAGACCCTGTTTAATGGGACAATTTGTGTTTCTTCCAAACATATTCAGGTTGTAGTACTCCTCAATGTTCCACAATTAACACCGCCATTACACAGCTTTAATAATAACAGGCTCAAACATATCTGTTTAAGTCTATTGTGGGCATAATACATTGTGTGCAATACCAAATATAAGAGTGAAATATAGTTATACAGACTAAAGCAGAAATATATTTTTCATGATTACCTATTGTAAATATCAACTTATTTTTCATGTATCAATAGCACATAATGAGTTGGGTACGTGTGGGTGCTATATGGTGAACAGGTGTAACATCTGTTGGATAACTCCACAGCCCTCCATCACCTGTCATTTCACCCTGAGGCTCCCTTCCTAAGGTGAGAGAGATTTCCAAAATCCTTAAGAGCGCGCACACACACACTCTTTAAGCCGTATTCACACACTAGAGTTTTCTGCCAAGGAACACATACTGCACGTGTGAAACACATAATCCACATGTGCACATTTACACTGCACTGCCATGCGTTTGTCCTCCAACTTCAATACATCTCTCTGCTATGCTGAAAGGATTATTTGACCAATAAAGAATAGAAAAACACATAATTTAACGCCTACCCCAAGGACACCACTGCATGTGAGAAAAACTTTAAACAGCATTAGCCTGACCACACAGTCAGTGCAAGCAGATGTCAGTCAATGAAATCGTATAGACATGAAGTTGTGGTAAAAGCAATTTAAAGGAAAGTTTTTTCTTCTCAACTTATTTTTGTATTTTAGGCCTTCCTTCTTGTTAGTTGTGATTATGTTTTAGCCACCAAATTTAGTTTTTGGAAGGCGTTTGCTTCAATAGGACAAGGAACACAAGCTATCAGACAATGACAGGGGTTGTAAAGGTACCCAAATTTTATCCACATTATCCAAATCATTCTCCATGGGGTTGAAACCAAAGATTTATAATTTACACATAGTTTTCAGAAGGTTACTTTAGATGACTACTAACACTTTACTGGGTGTTAAACTTTTTTTGGGCAAAGAAAAAATGAAGTGATACAAAACTGAACAAAGACAGCAATGAAATATTTTTTTCCCGTAAGATTTACTCCAGGTGAAGTAGAAAACACTCTACGATCATTAAGAGAAACTCTGGGACAGATTTTTATTTTATTTGTATAAATTACTAATTAAGCTGTTTAGACAACTGCCAACATTAACTGAACATTTCAAAATTTTAAAGTTCTTCAAAACTATCTGGTAACTTACTGGGCTTATGACTTGAGTTTTTTTGATGACCCGAATTTCTGAAAATCTGTCTACAGCCCTACATACAACACACACACACACACATTACGCACACAAGTGCAAAAAAAACAACAACGTTCCACAGACTTACTCACACCTTTTGGTCAGTCTAGTCTAGACTATCAAACACATATGTAGGGTTGTAATTATCCGAACATTAAACACCAGCACCAACGCCCCCACACCAATCTTCATCCATCAATTGCTCCCTGTGGTGGCAGAAAAGGGCAGTACACCTCTAAAGTGGGCTAATGATAAGGCAGCAGCTAAGCTTGCACATTCTCATGCACCTGCATCAGTTTGCCTTTTATTAGTGCAGAGACCCGCCGACACAAAGGCAATTACAACAGACTTTGATCCTAATGGGATCCTAAGGGCACACACACACACACACACACACACATAGAAATTCACAGTGTCTTTCACACACACACACACACAGAAATTCACAGTGTCTCTCACACACACACACACACACAGACACACATAGAAATTCACAGTGTCTCTCACACACACGCACACAGGGGTACACACGCTTTTAACAGGGGGAGGGGGGAGACTGAACACGATATGACCGACAGGAAGTAGCATTTATGTGAAGGTGAGATTAATCAGGACACCACCTGCACTGTTTTTAAATCTTTTTCACATTCAGCTCACCAAATAACAAGGGCAAGCACTGACCTGTGACCTTGAATGGTGGCACAAGGGAAATGTATAATACATGAGTACATTAAAGCGTTTGACTTTCTGAAATTCAGAACAAAAATTACAACTACGACATGACTTAGGGTCGTGACTCAGGGCTTTTGCAGCTTTGCAGTGGGAACCTTTAGAAAGCAGCTCAAAACCCACCTGTTTATAGTCAAACTTTCCAGACATCACAGCACACCAAGCTTTCTTTAACCACAGTTATCCAGTTATGTGACTCTTAATGTTCATACATGCTTCTTAAAAACAACTATATATGAGATAGGAAATTGTTAAATAGCCTCAGAAAGATGAATTGCTTGTTGCCTCACCTCCGCGCTGGACTTCTAACTCTTCAATGATCCATCTACTGGATAATCAAATTCTAAACAATGAAGACCCAGTTTTACAAGGCCTTGTTTACATATTTATTGTGTTGATCCAAATAAATAACATAGTCAGATTGTTTGTTTTAATTTTTCAAATTCAAATGTCCAAAAGTAACCTGATGTAATAATAAATGTATCAAAAAACATGGGCAGTACATTTCTGATTATTATTATTATTAAATTATAAATTAACTCATGTAAACTCGGCTGTTACACAAATGTTTCTCTGAAGCCTGTTAACACAATCGAAATATTGCCTTGAGCTGATTAAATCCAGTTATCGTGGATTGGTATGCACCAGCATTCACTTTACTTGGTAAAACATTCTGATTGAGACCCCCTCAGCTAATATTGATCCTCTCTTTATTTGGCTGCCTCTGGACTCCCCGAGGACTTCATACTCCCACAATCAGATGTTGTTGAAATCACCAGACGCATTTTCTATCTGTAGCTTTGTAGCTCAGACGCACTTTTTAAATTAAGAGGGAAAAAATTGACTCGTTTGGTTTGGTGGAGTCCACCAAGCAATTTCTTTTATATCTTTATGTAAACTTTGAGAATCTATAAACTGTCTATATGACAGTGAGAAACATCAGTGAGACAGAGCAGAATTAATAATTATATTCTAAAATTTAATTATTCCACCTACTTTTTGCTATCCAAATAATAAATAAAATATGTACTATGTAACATATTCACTCAGTCGCTTATTATATGAGTCATCTTTATATTTCTTGATTCATCTTCAGCTGATATTAAGTTATGACTAAGTTGTTTGACTTTTCTCATTTTTTCATTTAAATAATAATAAATCCCCAGGATAAAGTGAGAGGGGAGAGACACAAAAGAAGATGGAAATTAAGTAGTTTAAATGGTGAATGTGTTGTACCAAAATGTACTCTGTGTACATCTGTAAGACGGACACAACTTTTGTCCTTTGATCTGTATAATAAATATTTAACTGGGGTTCACACACTATTCACAAGTACAGTCAATAGATCTCTGACCTGGTGTTGTTCTTGAACTTGAGGAAGTAGTGGAGGCAGTTGATGCAGTGATGGGGTCCAGGACCTTCACAGCCATTCTCATTGCATTCAGAGTCACAGGGGCCTGGAGACACACAAAAGTAACATTGTAAAGAGGCATGACATTAAGGGTTTTATAGTCTAATAACCTTGTCAATATTAACAGAGTTTAGGGAACAATTCATATAAATTTATTGCACCGTTTAATATTACCCTAATACCTAATGCAGCAGCACAACTTACTGTCATTGTGAGAGGACAGTAAAAATAGCAGAGAAAGCAAAGAATTACGTTACGTTACAATGCTGCTACCTGCGTGCGTACAGGTCTGGATTGATCACTTACCATTGTACTCCTCTGTGAAGTCCTCATCGGTTGGCGTCAGGATGTCCGTGGAGCGGGGCTTATCGCTGCGCAGAGATGAGTACGGGTGCACAGAGGTGCCATACAGCACTAGTGACCACTCCTTCAGCTTGCCTGAGTAAACAGAACCATTGTACAAGTCATCTTATACACAGATTCACTCCGAGCAGCTGAACACCTTTTGAAATTTATTTAATTTGCATATGTGATATAAAGAGTTGCCATTACGGTGCAAAAAAGAGAGATATATAATGACAGGAAGATTTTATTATTTTTTCTGTCATAAGTCAAAACATGTTATGTGGGAGAACAGATCAACCATCTTTCAAAGATGGAACGCAGAGAAAGAAAAGACCTAGTATTTCATATTTTCAACCATGACAAGTAGATTATAGTTAAGTTCTTGACGATACACATGTGAAAACTAGGCACAAGTTACATTGAATTATGGTGATCGACAGCACAGCTTTTCAGAAGATGCTACTCTCCATTTAAGACTTTATTGTGTTGTTAAATTAGTGGCTCATTTAAACAGTTAAGTTCATTGCATCCAGAGCAACATGTGCGCTCCTGCTGGACTTACACTCCTGTCTTCAATTTCTACTGTCTCTCTAAATTAAATCTTTTTTTTTTTTATACAAAAGGGCATGTAGACTGATGACTTTTTATTTAATTAAAACATTAGTAACACTGTCATACCGGGTACTTTCTGGCTGCGGAGCTGAGAAGGTGAATCATAGATCTCTAGGACCCAGTCGCCTGCTGCCTTCTCTCCCCAGCAGTGGGTGGTCATAAACTCCCAGTTCTTAAAACCCTCCATGGAGTGATCAAACAACCTGCACATCAAGAACACATGCACACACACACCCATAAAAAACACACACACAAAGATATCAGACGAGGAAACAACTCAAGTATTGCAAATACCAGAGCAAACAATCACAACCACTCAACCAAGTACAATCAGTCTCTAATGAACCGTGGACTAACATTGTACAGGACTGTGGTTTACTTGAGGTGAACGTAGACAAGGTCCACACAGCGCTTACAGTACCATTAAGCATCCAATCCCCTGAAGGTTGCCACATTTTCTGGTGTTTCAGCCCAATTTAAAAATAACTCTTGTTAACAAAGCAAGCATAGACGAGTGAATCCACATTTTTAGAGAAAAATGTAAATTTATTTAAATGTAATACAGAAATATCCCATTTAGCTTCTGTAAGAATTGAACCCCGTGGGTTTAATTTAACATCTCACAACTTGTCCTTTACCTGTTTGCAAGCAGCTGAGACTTGGTCCCTGAGGGTGAGGTCAGGTTGATTGACAGGTCCCCACGGCGAGGGTGTGTGATTGTAATACGTACGACCACATGCTCCAGGTAGATCACATGGTGGTTGGGGTTGTCCATGCATCCTGTCGCCTTATACACGGACCGAACCACATGCTCTGGACGGATGGTTCTGGAGGACAGGATGGGAACCAATCAAAGGTAGACATAAGTAGAAAATACACACTAAAACAGTAATATCTGGGAGCATTGATAATGTGACTTCAAGACAATATTGATCAAAATTTTAACCATCAGAGCTTCACAGAGGGAAAAATTGCAACTGCTGCACAAGGTTTCCTTTCCACTAACACACAACTATCATTTTAGGAGCGCCTGTTCACTAATTGAAACTAGAAATCCACTTACAACCACTGAAAACAAGTGGGAAAACCAAATTTATGGACATTATGGCATTACCCAATGAGACCTGCAGGTTGTACCAGGATATAAAAGCAGATCAGATGTCCAATCAGGTTAAAACCGTGTTACACTGATAAATTACATGTCAATCCAGATAAAAACGTGGCTTCAGATCAGCTTCAGAAATATACAAGTCTTTCAAATTGAGATATATTTTCTCTTTTTGAAAACAACATTTCAACGTTTGAACTTCCATCCATTGTTCCATCTTTCCATTTCAAGGCTTCATTTACAGACTGGAACCAGTCAGCTGGTCAAAGTTAGTAACACTGGCCATCTTCTTCAAAACTCGGTGTGCCCTCTGCCATAATGTACCTGTACCTGTAGTCTGTTCGCTGTTTCGGGGATTGAGGTTGGGGACTGTGGTTGTCTCTCTACACATTCTGCTCAGTCAAGTCTCCCCAAAATTTTTGTTAGTGACTGACATAACACTCAATATTGCGTTTCCCTGAGGTTCCCCTAAAAGCACTCACATGTACTTTAAAACAAAAGAGCACGCACAAAAGGTCCACATTAAGTATTTCCATTTCCTAAACCTCAACTAGCCAAAGAAACCAAGAACCATGAGCATGATAAGAAAGTCAAAGAACATTATTTGTTCTGTCTGACATGCAGCTGAAAGATCACCAAACAGCCAATGCAAACATCTAATGGCCCCATGAATAACATCTGTGGTATGATCTAATAGAAAAGCGATACAATAGCAAAAACAGTAAAAACATGGACAAGTCCAGTGAAGGGAAGAATGACTACCATCTTGCTGGAGCAAGGATTTGGAGAAAGAGTCATATGTTTCTGCTGCACAACAGTTGCACATGGAGCAGCTGAGCCAACTTGACACATTAACTCACTGCAGTACTGGATTACATGCAGGGCTTATTCACTGGAAGCTAAAACAGAGCTGGTGAATTACACTTGCTGGCAAAATAACATAAAAGGATTACTATAATTATTTTTCTGCAGGGTGGAAGGTTGAAAGACAATTATTGCCAGTAACTTGTGCTGTTTGATCCTCAATTGGAAATCGTTTTATTAGATTCCCTGTTGTCATTGTTGCAAACACGATGATGACATTTTGAGGATCTAAGTGGTACAGCACAGATGTTTATCACCAAGAGCAAAATTACCCTGAGGCAATTATCAGCTGGTAAAGATTGTCTTTGACTGCACAAAGAAAATTAAGCTTTTTTTTTCCTCTGAACAAGATAATCAAACTTCTCAGTCCATTGATTTCTAATTACTGCTAAAAAAAATGCCAATTTGTTTGTAAAAGGCCAAAACAGGCCATCAAGATTAATTTAATGATTTCCTTTGAAAATGTATTTTAAACTAGTAAAATTGGTGAAACAAATGTCCCAAATAATTAGATCAGCAAATTAGTATGAAAGGAGTGAAAGTTGCAGTTATTATCATTTGAAGCAGCGCTTTACGAACTGTTCTTCCAGAATAATGAGGGCAAACGATGCATAACAATTTCTCCATTTGTCCTTTGACTCCATCTCTGATCATTCGCATAAATATTGAGGGACTAATAGTCAATATAAATAATTTATGTTAAAGCCACTGAAAACAGAGAAACACACAAGAGCATTATATGAGATCAAGCAGACAAGATGGAATGACTAACGGAGAGAAAACAGTTTTAGTCCATGCCTGTAAAGTGGGCAGCGGTATGGTTGGAGAGTCTGGGGCTGATATCACAGCTCTGGCTTCTCCATGACACAACACAGATAACTGAACCATACGCATGGGACCAAGCAGAGCAGATGCACAGCTGATTACCACCAGCCTGATTGCACACAGATCAGGCAGTTTTCCTGGTGCGTGCTCCAAGTGGAGTGAGGCGAGCGATATCAGACAGACATTACCAAATGCAGTCAGAGGGGCCAGCCAGAGGGCGTGTGGGAACACAGCAGTGAGGTGACGGCTGCACTCATGTAGCAAGTTAGAAACACAACACACACACACAAGACACCCAGACCTGCTTCCAAAACACATCAGTACAATCTATGACAAAACACTGCAAACAATGCAAATGCGCACAAACACATGTATACATAAAACTATACTCAACAGAGTTAAGGGAAAAGAATGTTTCTGACTTTTTGGGGCAGTTGAAGATTATGTGTGTTACACATAAAACTTTCATGACTTGTTTGCCTTTGTTCCAAAAACAAAACAAAACAAAGCCCTTGTGTTTGCTGGTGATTGCCTACATTTTCTTTTTCACAAGCCCGTCATTTGGCTCAATGTACGAAGGGTAATTCAGTTTATGAGCAAGGCCTAAGCACAAAGTAACTGGACAAATGTCTAGTCTTGAAGGCCACTCATACATGTGCTACAAATGGAAAAAAGGGGCTAAAATGACTGGTTTGGTTTTATTTTTTTCACGCAACAACAGTGAAAATCTCTCCATAAGCCAACACACATTACTGAGTACAGAGGCCTGAGCATGACTGCCTCTCAAACAAGCTGGACTTTACATAAGCCTCATATGGGCCGACTTGTGCACTGGAGCAGAACAGACAGAATGACACTGATAATGGTGCAGTGACTGGCCACAGAACCTTCGACTGAAAGCAAACCAGTTCAGGGCCCAGGTTCAGCCAGCCTAACACAGAACAGTGCTCAGGCTTCCAGCTGCATCAAGAATAACAAGCTGTGAAGCCTTGGCTCTCTCTCCGTATGTGTGTGTGTGTGTGTGTGTGTGTGTGTGTGTGTGTGTGTGTGTGTGTGTGTGTGTGTGTGTGCGCGCATGTAGTAAAGGTCTTATGTGAGAACCACCCTGCCAGAACTAATGCTTGGCCCCTATCAAGGTACAGCTTGCACAACCGCAGTCTCAAACACATGCCGGTGCATAACACACCAGGGAAATGAAAAAATGAGAGAAGAAATGAGAAAGAACTTTTGTCACATATGTTGATCTTAACTTGACTCACTTATCTGGCATTTTATTTTAAACTTGCACAGAATATAGACACACAAGACAGTATCAAATTTGATAATGTCAATCAGAGCATCAGATAGTCCCATACATTTAATGTAGATGTTTAGCTGTTTGACGGCCAGCCATTATTGAACCATTAAAGTGGTATATTATTTTATGTGGACACCCGAGTACACATGCTTTTGGTTTAGGTCTAATTAAGGGAAATCTTAATGCTCCAACATACAGTGATATTTTAGACAACAGAGTGCTTCCAACTTTGTAGTAACAGTTTGGTGAGGCCCTTTCCCCATGCACAAAGTGAGGATCATGAAGAAATGCTTTTCAAAGTTTTGTGTCGAAGAACTTGCCCACACACAGCCCTGACCTCAGCTTCATCAAACACCTTTGGGATGGATCGGAACACCGACTACAAGCCAGGTCTTATCGCCCCAACATCAGTAGCAGTTGGTCACTATGAAGGACACCTTGTCAGAGCTTCAAATTCAATACTTGTTATTTGCAAGATGGTATGACAGGATATGTTGCCATGTTATGTCGGTGTGTGTGTTCTACCTGATCTGTCGGTCTGCACTCTCCACACAGACATGCTGAGGAGGGACCTGTTTCCATCGCTCCGCCTCCTTCACCATCGCCTCAGCATCCATCAGACCAAAGCCGTACAGGTGGCTGACTGTGAGAAGCAGTAAAAAGTAATCTCTATAAACAGAGCCAACAAATGTAATCTCTGTAGGCAAGTGATTTTGGTATCGGAAGCCTTCCGATTCAGCATTCAAATTGTCGTCAGACGATAGCCAATAGGTTCTGAGTTTGCTAATCAGACTGTAAACAATGACTAGTGCACGGAACAGGAAGGACTGTTTATAGTTCAAACTTCTGAGGAAGATCATATTTATTTATTTCTTTAGCAACTACAAATCGCTTGAAAGTGTGGGTCAGACTAAGAGTCAGTACACAAATTGTGAACATGTATGTAACCATCTTTAAAAGCATCTAGTAGGTTCCTAGTAAAGACTGCTATATAAAAGGTATTAAAGAGTCCAAAAAAGGAAAAATTTTGAGCATCGCCCAGTTGTTTTAATAAGTATTCTCTATTGACTGATTAACATACTGAGGACATATAACGTTTTTGTCTGAAGAGAAAAAGAAAGTTTGAAAACCACTCACCTTATGGGCAAAGCAGCTCAAATATGAATTCCTTCCATACCCCCCCCTTCCCATTCTGCTTCTCTTAAAAAAATAGTCACTTGGAAATTCTCCAAGCACACTGGGCTTGCAGCCTGGCTGACCCCCAGTTCTCACTTGGTTTTTCTTCCTCTCTCTCTCACACACACACACACTGTAGGTATGCATACACACTTAAGCATCCACTCACAAAGTTACAAAACAGCAACCACCACATGGACCATGACAGATGGCAGCTGGTGGCGCAGTAGTTAAGCAAGAAGGAAACATTTCTGGAAACTGCTCATCACCCCGTTCTGATTGGAGAAAACTAATTCAGCAGCAAAACCATGCATATTGATTTCTCTGTGTCTGTTTTGTATTTTTCACATACTATTTTCCACCTTGAATAATAAATGCGACTGTTGTTTAATTCATGTGTTGAGACAATATTTGCTGAACACCATCACCCACAACATGTCCCTGCATTCAAACTTATCTAAAGCTGTCAAACGAAGGTTTTGCTTTTCTTTTATCATTGCTCCTGATAGTTACCATCAGCCTTACCAATTACAGAAGCACAACCTAAAACTAAGATATTTTGGGGAGCTTTATTATAAAGCCTTATTAGCCCTTTCCTGTGCTGTATTTTGTTTGTATGCTTGCTTATTGGCTTTTTGGTGAAATGAAAAAAAAGATGTACAGATCTATAGCAGTGAATCAATAGTCCCAAAGAAATATCAAACAAAAGTATCTATCTAATACATCTAGGAATATCAGATAGCTTTAGACACGAGATAACATAAATAAGATGAAATTAAATAGTTGGAAGTTGTGATCGGAATAATAATTTTTATTGATTACCATTAGTCCAAAACACAGTAAAAATAAAACTTTTTAAAAAACAAACAAATATGACAAGTAAGCTCTGCAGTGCTCTTTGTGAAAGTTAATCAACTGAGTTGCACTGAAGTGATTTAAAGGAGTGTTTTGTTGTGTAGAATTGCTAATAAGATATTGAGATTCGTTCCAAAGCAATCTAATCCTCTGTTGAGAGAAGTGCAATGCATGTGTGTGAATATGTACCGTTGTAACCAGCAGCATTGGTCTTCCAGTCAGGAGCACTGAGATGTCCAGCTCTAGAAGTCTTTACAATGATATGTTGAACATCTCTCCATGTTAGAAGAGAACTAAGAAAAGACACACAAACATAGAAATACATTAATTTACATATCACATTATAAAAAAAGTACAAAGACAGAGTACGAACACATCACATCATAGAAACTAAGTAAATAAATAATTGACATAAAAACTTGCTTTTTAATGCACATACTCAAAAGGAGGAGAAATGTAAGACAAGGTAAAGGAAACAGAGTATTACACAGTAGGTGAAAGATTACTGAGAGAGAAAATTACAGAGAGGCATAGATGGAGAGCATACATGCCCATTCATCTGTGCCTAGTTTCTCAGATCTCACGTGAGATCCATTATGAGATGGCAGCCATGTGTCTCCACTCCTTTGATGTCCAAACGCTACTTTAAAAAGGGAAAAACCAGGGAGAAGTGGGTCACTAAGTTTCCTGGGATTCCCTTCCATCTCATATGCCGGCCAGATGCTCCATTTCCTCCCCTCATGTCACTCCCTTTGCCATCTGAGACCTCTAGAATCTGCATTACTCTAAATCAGTTGACCTAAAACTAATATTTAAGGTTTTCAATCAAGCATTCGAATTTTAAAATTTAGGAAGATCCATAGGTATGATGTGAGAAGGAGACAGAGAGCGACCAGCAAAATGAGACTGATCTGCACTGTGTTTTTCCCGTTGAGCCGCTTGGATAAGAGCAGGTTCTTTCACAGCTTTCTGTGATCTCTTAAACCAAGAACGCACTTGAAGACTTTTAAAATCCTCAACATCTGGGAGAACTCTCAGCATCATGCATTTACCCGCTCACTTTCACAGATTACAGTCAAGCCTCCTTCACATATGTACTTTATTTCATAAAAATTCTGACATTTTTACTTGTGTAGGGGATGGGGTTTATCAACGCCGTGTTTGGTTTTGTAGGTGGTCATTTTTTCTTATTCTTCAGGAGATAGTAGGCCGACTTAATGTGGCTGTTGAATTTCAGGTCCGAGTCCATGACTACACCAACACACTTAATGGGGTATTGGGCTTTTTGCATTTATCAGGGTTATATTCAAGACAAACTGCTTTTTTGTTAGAATGAGATCAGTTTTAGACAAAAAAGGAAATTTTAGATGGAAGGAGGATTTCATCCATTTAAGGAAAGCCTTTCTTTCAGTGAACCTGGAATATCACATCCCCTTGATGCCTAGAATACAATAAACAGTTGCTAAGACATTAACACATGTTCATCACGTTCAATCCACTAATGCCCTCACTGAGCCCACACTTGTCAAATCCCATAGAAAAACACAAACTAAATAGTTGAAAATAAAATATCAAGTAAAAAATAATTAAAGGATGATAGCGCAGATAAGTGCTATGAAAAGTCAGAATAATTAATGTTCAGATCAATATTAATAGGCTTAGCTGCCACTGTGTAATTATGGATCTATAAATGTTTTATGGTCATTAATTAAAAGAGACTTTGGCATCGTTATCTAGGCCACGACAGCCTTCCCATAAACAAGCCAATACTAATTAATGGAGTGGCTCACATACTGGGGAAAACCAGCAGCAAAACAGTATGTCTAATATAGGTTTCTCGGTGCTTCTCTCAAGTGTAATTAAGAACAGAAACACACACGGGTAATCTGCAGGGAGAAAGCAAAGTAGGAGGGAAGAAGGAAAGAGGCAAAAAGTCAAACATTTCAACTGTCCATCTCTATCTCACCTTGGTCCAGTGATGGAAGATTACCCACAAAAATATAATTCACTCTAAAATCTGCTTCTCTAGCTTGAATTTTCCAATTCCACTTCAAATCAGCTTTATTGGCCTGAATGTATAACAACAATATTGCGAAAGATATAAATAAATTACATAAGAATAATTAATTTCATACATTTCATTAAATAAGTAAATAAAACAGTAAAAGTTGCGTTTTTGCGTTGAATTTTAAAGCAGACACATGGAAAGAAACAGAGTTTTCTTTTTGCGCATCTGTCCCTGCTTTGGTTTCTTAAAATCCCCCAGTAGATGAGGTTCTTATGGTAGGTTATCCTTGCTCATTTCTTGTTTATCCCTCCTAATTTCCTCAGTAAAGTCTCCTGTCTCCACATTTACTCACTTTTCCATTTCTTCACTACCAAGGACAAAAGGGAACGGGAAAGAAATAAAAGTTTCTGAAGCTCTAAAACATTGCTGTTTGCTGTGCTTGCTGATGAAGAGGTAATCATGTGCAGATTTAAAACATCTTAAACATGGCAAAAGCTACAGAGAACAGCGCATAAGTTTTCTGAAGTTAAGTATTCCAATCCACTCTCATACCAAGGGAAAAGACGCCACAACAGAGTTTAGTGAAGTCTAGCGTAATGGCGTCTTGACATGTTTATCACAGAAAGTTTGCTCGCTTTCATTCACCAGATAAGAGCAGATACAATCAGTATTGCACAGCGTTTGTCTAAACGTTTTCCCTTTCCCTCTTTCATCCTCTCCTCTTTGCCTATGTGTGCATGCAAGAAAGTGTATCCATGTGAGAAACTCAATGAATGGATAGAAGGAAAGAAAGTGTTTGCTTAGAAGGAGGGGGGAAAAAAAGACCATCGTGACAGTGTTGGAGGCACAGCAAGCACAACAGAGAGGAGGTGAGAGCTAGCGGAAGAGAAGAAAGCAGGCAGGCAAGAAGCAGTGTGCGATAATCTTGTTGAGGAAACAGGCTTATGTGCCTGGCACTGCTTGGAAACCGAGAATATTTTCTACTGGGAGGATTTGGATTGGATTATCCAGGTTAAATGAAGTGACCTCAGCTAACTGAGCCGCTCAACGTGATGATGGGGTAAAGCCCAATTCAAAGTCTCTGCACCTACACTGCACTCTTTCCAATTTATGAATTTATCTCAAATTAAGCACATCAACACGTTTCAAAGAGGGGCAGGGCAGCCATCTGGGGTGGCTATTGCTTAAAAGCAACAAAAAAGGTTTGTTTTAGAGCATGAAGTAATCAGTCATATTCTTTATCTCCTCACTATGTTATAGAGTGTTCAGTTTTATAGACAGCTGAGATGAAACACTGCGTACCAAAGTGCATAAAATATCCTTTTCTCAGCACACACACACACACAGCAACATGTGCCATCATTTCAACAGCCATAAAAACTGACAGAAAGGAGAACAGTACAGAGTTCAAAAGGTTGCTATAAAAGAGGCGAACACCCCTCCCTCTGCGTTCCAAGACACAATGTTATATTTGTGATAATATCTCAGAGGAGATGGAAGTGCAATATATTGTGATATCAAATGATACGTTCCAGCCCAGGCTAGACAGGCTTTGATATGTACACTGTATATGGCTGTCACTACTCAGTGGAGTGGCTATTTCTATTAAAGTTCACCATTGAAAGAGAGTGACAACCAGGTAAACAGGTGAGTGCTTATACATAAAAGCACCCAAACCCGCCTGAAACCCTCTCAGAAGGTGCACTGGAGGTCAGGATTCATCAAACAAAATGTCTCTGCCAATGAAGTCATAATGATGGTTTTTCTATTACATCAACACTATCCACTATTTATGTTTGACTGGCGACCAAAATTTAAAAACATACTGTTAAATATTAAATATTAAAAGTTAAATATTAACAGCTGATCACTCCTTTTATTACCATCTGCACTGGCATTCAGCTATTAAAGTGCTATCTGTGACCTGCATTGGACAGACATAGCAAATGTGGACACATCACTACATAGGCAGGAACTGACCAGATGCAGGTGTATTATGTTGTATACTGAGGTGTACTCTAACCATTACATTCTGCAGACCACCATCCTACAGCACCATTTTCACATGTTGTACTGCTGTAACTAAAAGCCAGAGTCTGATCTGTGAGCATCTATGTCCTGCAAGACTCCCTATAGTCCAGTTTTCTCAAATGTCAGTAGAGTCCTCTGGAACCCTGTATGTCTTTGGTATGTATCTGCACAAATGTTGTTCAGATTAACTCACTCCTAGTATTTTAATGCATCTCCACAGCTGATTTGACAATGATGTATATGCTTCACGTGTTCACCTTATAGATCAGAGAGGCCAGAGGACAAGAGGGTATTAGAAGGTAAGCAAGGGGCAAAGGGATGAAGTGAAGGGATGAGGTTAAGTGGATCTTACTTTGCCTCCAGGGCCAGAGCAATAATGGCAGCAGCCATGGGAGCCGAGGCCGATGTCCCTGTATGACTGTCTGTGCATCGATGTCTGAGGTCTGTTGTGATCTGCAGACACAGGAGAAGAGAAGTAGAGTTAAGACAGAGTCAGAGAGGGAGGAGATGGGGAGGAATTACAGGAATTAAGAAAGAAAAAAGGGGCATGGAAGAGACTGGAGAGGAGGGAAGAGTCAAAATCAAAGAAGAAAGGGGAGAAAATTCAAAATAATAAGAAAGCCAGTAGAAAACAGATGGAGGAGGTGGAGTTAGAGGCAGAGAGGATAAAATAGTGACTGTGATGGCAAGATAGGGAAAGAGAAAGACAGAGAGTGACTGAAGTCATGAGGATCAGGAGGATTAAGGCACACCTGAAACTCTGGAAACTCAAATTCCAGCTGTGATACAATGCTTCACTACACACATAGACACTCACACACGAGTACACAACCCACCTGTTTTCCCAAGAATTCAAGTAAGCCATTCAGTGCCCAAGGAGAAAAAGTACAAAGAATGAGAAGAGGTAGTAAAATGTGTTGTTAAAGCACTTTATGTTCACTATGATTGTATGGACTTTAGACAGCCTACTAGTCAGACAGCCTGACAGTCAGTTAGCCAAGAAAAGCTTGGCTAACTTTCAGCCTTGAGCCCTCATCAAAAGGACCTTTTCTGGACCAAAAAGTTTGAGGGATTATCTGAACACACACACACACACACACACAGAATCTGAAATGGTTTAGTAAGAAGTGAAAGTGGTCCAGTAGCATTTGAGTAGACAGGACAGTATGTGCTCGAGCAGATTGGACTGACATTCAGATATATGGAGGTTCTACTGTACGTGTACAAAGCCGGAGGGAAACTGTAAAGAATGTGTGTTTGTGTGTGTGTGAGTGTGTGTGCCCTTCTGTAGCATCAATATGAGGAATGTAGCAAGACACTGCCAGACAAGCTAGCTCACAGTGGACAACTGTCACTGTCCATCCCAGTGGGTCATGGAAGTGATTTGGTTGATTTAGGTCAAACCAGGCCACATCACTGGACTCACAAGCACATACACTCAAGGATAGTTGATCCCAATTTGTATCATGGTGTATTTTTGACTAAAATTATATAGCATGTACATGTTTAAAGCTCCAAATCAAAATATGATCAGTATCTAATGAAAATGAATGGATAGGGAGACCTCAGCAAGTCCTTCTGGTTCATACCGCACATTTAAAGCTGAAAAACAGGAAATATTATTTGAACTGATCAACAGATACAACTTGGACATCAGTGAGGAAGAAATAAGCATTCTGGCCCTGCAGTGAAGTTAAGCCATGGGTAGTTGTGCTCCTTTCAAGAACTAATGCGCTTGTGTGTGTGTCTGCGTGCACGCGTTCAGTAGCAGTTCTTAAAATCTACCACACACACTTGAATCCTTACAATCTTTCGGTCGTAGTTCTCCCCGCTGCTGTAGGTGGTGGTCAGCGTGGACGAACACTCCTCAAGGTACCATGGCTTGCGTCCGCTCTCAGCTGTGCTCGAGATGGAGATGGTGTAGATGGAGTTGGTGTAGCCGTCGCAGGAACAGTGGTCTCTGCTGCGCCCGCCATTCCCTGAAGCCCACACGAAGATGGAGCCGCGGCCCTTCCTCCCCTAACAAGAAAGGATGCAGAAAGGACACAGTAAGAGGCTGCAGCTTTGTCTTAGTACTTAAAACCTAATTACTGTTCAGCAGACTTTGTTTTGGCTTAATTTTTTAATGTTCTTTTAATGTCTGTAAGGAGGGGAGTAACAAGCTCTGTGTTCAGTGTGCAGAAATCGCTGTACAAAGAAGAAAAGATCAGGAAAAGTGAAAGAGCCAGGAAAGATCACTAGGCAGCAAAGACAGTGTTAAGTCCTGAGCAGTCCTGTTTGTGTGTCTGGCAACAGATTTGATGTGATTTGATCCAAGTTCAGTAATCATTATATTTCAGCTAAGTAAAATATACTAGAGATTATTTTCCTGTTGAAAAGTTGGCATTGCTGAGCGCCATGCTGTGTTAGTGAGTTTTGTTCCATGTCTGACTGAGGTGAATTTCCGTCTCTCCTCATCAGTGACACGGCAGCACAAGAGATAGGCTCCGTTACTGACATCAGACTTAATGTATTACTAGAACCAATATTGTCATATTAGTTAGTATAAGAATGAAACTGTATGAAAATCTCATATCACGATTATCATGACCAAAATTATCACGATTATCAGTATTGTCACGGTATTGTAAAAATGTACTGATACACACACTAAAACCATTTCAACAAGTTTTGTATTGAAAACTACAAATAAAATTAACTTTCTGTTTGCATAAGCAATAAGATAAAAGCCAATACCTTAAGTATACATGTATACTTGTAACATAAAACCATCTGCAAGTGTGCATTATCAAAATTTTATATTATATAGGCAATGCAATGAACCCATGCACAATTAAAAAAACTAAGTCTTTAGAAGACAGTGATAATAACTGCAATGAACCAAACAACTGGCATAAACACACAGCAGTCTGTGGCCGTTTCTCCTGTTCTGACACTTTTACAACTATTTCTATAGCTGCTGGATTTAAAATGAACAAGATATGCTGGTTGGTTGACTAAACTGCGCACAGTCTTTCCATGTGCAGAGGACGAATAGAGTCTGCAGACACAGGACACACACAGCAGTTTCAACGTGAAATACCACAGATATGTTGTCACTTTAGGAAACAAAGTGAGCCCAAGCAGCCTTGGATTTGTAACCAATCCCATCTGTCATCTTCTTAAGCATTTTCAAATCCAAATCTGTTGATAGCTGCTAAAGCTATTACATTTTTATGCTGTAGTGAACTTAGGACCATGATTTAGTTGTGTATGTGACGTCAGTCACGCTCGCTGAGTACTGCTGCACCTGTTTGGCTCCATTCCCAACGATTATTTATTTACAAATAAACTGACATCACATTTCTAGAAAGGTGCACAGAAATATCTGAAAATGCAGAAACTATCTTTTTTATTATGAAATAACTATGAATCACTACAATTACAAGAACAAACCATTTTCACGTGTTAAAGCTAAGGTAAGTTAGGCAACTCGGAGAAACTAGCCAGATAGATTTGGAAATTATCCAAGCAAAAAAAAATCATTTTGTGATATAAAGAGAATTTCAACACATATAACAAAAAACTCTTCATCTACTCACCTACTCTATCTTTAACTTTGTGAAAGCTTAACGTTACTCACAATTATGGAGGAGAAATTGAGAACAACGTGTAACGTTAGAGTTTTTACCAAAGCAGCTAACGCCGAAAGCTTCAATCTACAAGCTGTTTGTTAGCAAGTCAGAGACACAAACCAAAGCTAACTTACTCTGCGTTAACTATAAGGTCATTTTCTTCAATCAAGTTTCCCCCAGCGCTCTCATGAAAACTAAAATACGACGACACTTCAGCGTGACTGAAAAATCTCCGCAGCGCTGTCCTCCACCGCGTTGGCATTAACCAAACTCACGGTGCGTAGTGCGCATGCGCGCCCGCTTCTGGGAGACTGCCGCTAACTTTGGGTGATGCTGGACGCTGGAGTATTTAGCGTGAATTTATAAGCACGGTAACCGAACCTGGCTATCATGGTTTAATAAAAATGTGTCCGGTAATAATAACCGTCGGGAATTTTACCATGGTTTATCGTTAAACCGGTAATCGTTTCATCCTTAGTTAGTAATAAGTCAGATACAGGACTATACTTCAAAAGATTTTTTATAAGTTTTTGTGAATAGCACATTTCATTGCATCACATTTGATGGATGCATTTAACTTTATTTTTTCCATTGGTTTTCAGAAAGAAAGATTTGCACACTATAATAAAATCTGGGTGAAAGAATCCGTTTTATTTTTTTACATTTCTTCTAGCTGTATCATCTTTTAACTCAATTCTGAAACTTAATCTTACGGTAAGGCTATTTTCTTTGTGCTATTGCGGCTGTCTAGCTGCCTAGTTGGTTGTTGTTGTTTCTTCATTCAATATTTTCATTTTGTTACATCCTGTGTTTACACTGTTCTATTTTATTTCATTATTTTTGTTTATCAAAATCTGTCTGGCTGAAGAAGAACTTATTGAAGAATGTCACGTAAACAATGGTATTGTCTGTATTTGAAGAATGAGAGTAAAGCCAAAAAGCCAAAGTCAAAAGACCACAAAAGCCAGCATTAGAACTTACTTGATTGTGCACAAATATAAAAGGAAGCACTAAAGCCACTAAAAATCAATGTAAAGAGTTTGTATTCCACAACATATACTATATATACACTATAGCTTTGTTTTTATAGCCAATACAAGTTTTTACAAAGATTTTATGTGCATGTTTTGTGTCTGAGTTTTGGCTGAACACTGCACGCATATGGACATTTGTTATAACTGAGGCCCATTATGTGTACAGTCAAGCCGCTGTTTAATATTCAAATCTAGGTTTCCAGAAGAGGGTACACGTACATTAAAAAAAATCATCCTATATGTATACAGATGATCTTGGTAATTAAGAGGCTAGGGCCAGCTCAGAGTGAGCTTCACATCAACTTAATATTATTTTTCTTGGGAACCTAAACCAAATGCTTTTTACTATTCAATTAGGAATTGAACACTGAAACACTGAAAATGATCTAAGCTCAGCATGGTGGAGATGCACTGAGGGAGTTACTGTGTTGGTGATGACCAACCGAGTTGTGAAGGCAAAGTTCAGCCAGGAGTCAGCGAAAAAGCCACCTGACGAACTGACTGACACTGCGATTCACACTGTTTGTCAAGACAACATTTGTGCACACACACAGAAACACACACAGATATAAAGGGAATAAAAGGTGGAGTGGAGTTCTTCAAAAGGGGGCTTCTGTCAGGCAGCGATAAGCGAGTGGAGCCCCTCTGAGTGAGAGGGAGATCAGACAGAAGCAAGCGCTGACATATGAGAGCGATGGAGAATGCTTTGAAGAACAGTTAGAAAAAGAAAAGAGGGTACAAAGAATAAGAGCAAGGAAATAGTGAGTAGAAAGGACAAGGGAGAGAGGAGCGTGAAGGTGAGGAGAGTGCTGAAACGCAATGTGAAACAGATCGACAGCAATAATCATGAAGAACTTGAAAGAAAAAAGGATAAACGATATACTGTTCAAACAAATTGCCAATTAATGAACGTGTTAATTGTCAGAAAATGTATCTATCATAATTTCAACGAATGATTAATTTGTCTAACAAAAGTTCCAAACATTCACAGATTTTTAGCTTCTTAATGTGAGAATTTGATGCTTTTCTCTATTGTATCATTGGTGAACACAAAAATTATCATGGGCTCTGTAAAACTATGATGGATTTAATCTACAGAATGTCAGAAAATAGTGATACTCACATAATCAAAAAATTCAATCAACCATAAAAATAATCATTAGTTGTAGTCCTAAAATGAAAAAAGTACCTAAAGCAGAGTTTTAAGTTAAGAACTATTTTGATGGACATAACTGTGATGATTGAGAGCTATATTCACAGACAGGGTTATTAGATGAAAAACCTTTTACATGCACAACATAAAGACATATTATACATATGTAGCAAAATATAGCCAGTGAACTCAAAACATGTGACACATAAAAAAACTCCTGTTTGAGTCTTTCATACATTCAGTAACACAAGCCAGAGTGCCGCACTCAGCTGCCAGTGGTATCTCTAACACCTCAGCTCTCTGTGATAAACCATCTCTTCAGAGTGTCACATCGGTACATGCCATCTCAACTCAGCTTCACAAACACACACACACAACAGTGGGAGGGCAAGCAAGCACACACACATGCCCAACTCGTACCAGTTGGACAGATATCTCCCTCACCTCTGTCATCTTAAAAGGCCAGCCTGTCAAGAGCGATGGGGACTCTTTTCTACCCACACTCCCTACTTGTCCTTTCCTTTTTTCTTCTCTCTTTTGTAAAATGTCACAAGCCCTCAGCCTTCCAGTCAGAGTTTCCAGTTTGTGTATCACCTCCACAAAAGTCTACATCTGCTTAACCAGAAAGGCAGTTGTAGCAAACTTTGTGAATGTATAAATGTATGTGTGAGTGAGACGTGGCCAGTAAATTACTTCACCCCTCTTAACCTCTGTTATAGCTTTTCCACTGCACTCAGCCCACAACACAGTGCCAGCTTGTCGTTATGCAAAATAAGCTATGAATATGTAAATTAATATATATGCTAATAGACCAGGGCAATTCTCTAATGTCCAGAGGAGCTTCACAGGTTGAGATAGCCAGGGGGACTTTAGGAGATGAGTATATAAGCATGAAACAAGCACATGTACTCAGAGTGTGTCTTTGTGTGTGTTTATATCTTTGCTCACTATATGAATACCAATGTCAAATTCTTGACTGAGCAATGATGCACATGTTCATTTGTGCATGTTTCTGTATGTAAATGTGTATGCATGCATGCATGCATGTGCCCACCATGCGGATGCCATTCTCAAAAGCCTGCCTGGCCAGAGATGCAGGTCCATCCACGGTTTTTCCATCATCATCAGGTCCCCAGCTGGCGCTGTAGATGTCGATGTGCTGCGGCTGGAGGCTCAAAGACTTGGCCTCCACCATATCCGTTACATCTCCATCCAGCATTCGCACACCTGACACACAAACGCAGAAATAATACATGCGAAAAAACAAAGTTTGATATATCTCCTACGTATTGGTACAGGAAAAAAAGTGTATCAATATACAATAGGCAGCCAGCCTAGCTTAATGTCCTGCCATTATAACCATAATAAATTAAAACAGTCAGGCAAATCAAGTAATTAATTATGCTAATCAATACATTAATTACCAAGTACTTCCATGTCAGTATGCTTATCGCCCATAACACTTGGTTGTATTAACATAAACTGTTCAAGCATTAGAAATTACACTCTAATAAAATATTTTGCTCCTTTTTAATATGCAAATGTAATTATGAAGTTTATTTAATTAAAGCTCCTGGTTCATATTGGTTTTAGCTGTTTCATTTATAAGAATGCAAGTGCAGAAACATTGCAAAAACAGTTTCAGAAAGGAGACAAATATAACCAATAACTGACCTCCTATTCTGGCATTGTAGGCAATTCCCACAATGCAGTGGGAGTTGTTTGCGGCTGCAGCAACTTCGCCCGCACACCGTGTACCGTGTCTGAGAAAAGAGCGGGAATGAACTGATTATTAAAGTCTAGAGTCCACATGTATACACAAGCAGAAGAGCACACAAAAACTACCAGATAAATATGCAGCTTTTTAAGCTGAAAGCAAGGGCACTTACACATAAACAGACATTTTCACAGATACATGTATATATACCTGTTGAAGCAATCCTAAACAAAATGGTTTAAGTGTAATAAGTATTACAAATGTAGCAAACACTATAAATATTTGTACAATTCTTGTTTTGTCCGCATAAGCCTGACTGAGAACGGAAGAAGATGTAGTTTAACATTTATAATGCTGTCTGGACAAATATGTTTGAGTTGTGTCAGCACAAACAGAGGCACAGCTTGGACTTTTGTTGACATTTTGTACATTTAGTACAGCATGCAAGCGGTGTGCTCCGCAAGTGCACAGAGACACAGACGCACACAAAAACAATGATAGCTGAGACAATGTCCAACATCAGGGATTACTAGGTATACTCACACTACTCTTAACTAAACACACACACACACACACACACACACACACACAACAGGGTAACATTCCACCAGTAACTGTAGTGGTGACAATCGGCCTGGGTCAGGAACCAGCGTAAACAAACATAAGTATGTTTGCGTCCGCCGCCTCCTCAAAACCACCACTTTCTGGATCGGCACAAACACACACACACACAGACCTCCTGCAGAGAACATCTGCATCACAACACCCCACGGAAACAGCTCTGACCGCTGCCATGGAAACCCAGCATCTAGCTATCGAAACCCCCGGGGGAAGACACAGGAAAGTTTTAAAGTCCAGGGAAGCACTTGGACTGAGGAAAATCCGATTCACAATAACTTGATTATTTCTGGTCAACATTTATTTAACAACATGATCCAAGGTTTAAAAAACTCAGTTAACTAAGGTGTATACTGCAACATCCATGCTTGGGATAATCAAAAATGCTCATCCATCTCATCTCTTTTTAAATAAAAAATGTAAGAATTCTATAGCTCTCATTTAAAGGTGGGGTTAGTGATTCTGGAGAAATCCAACATCATGACAAATACCACGATACAAAGCAAACGACACAGTAAGTAATGTAACTAATGTTGTCTATGAAGATTCTCAGTCATCCAGGTCATAGTTATCCAACGAAGGTTAAAGTCAAGAGCAACTGGACTTGGTT
>JAPMOB010215138.1:0-11411 GCA_029875015.1 Lepomis gibbosus
ATGTGAAAAGTAATTATATTTAACTAATAGGTGAATGTTCCTCCCAGAAACTGTGTATGAAGCAAAATACTGTTTTCTTGAATGGGGCACTTAATAAATGGGGGGTATGGGGGTCCTCCTCCAGAAGATTTTGAGCATAAAGTACTTAATTTTCTGCATTCTGGTGAAGATTTCTCCCCTAATTTCTGCCTTTTCTGCACCAATTTAGGGTGGAAATGTCAGGTGACAATTCAAAATATATAATTATAATAGAACACAATGTAGTGAGGCTCTCAGGCATTCTTATTGCTTTTAAATATTTTTCTCCTGTAGATCAACTTAATATCATCCCTGCTGAGTCAACACACTTTATTAAGTCTTACCTCCTCTTTTGTGGGGAAGTAACCTATTTAAATGTGTTTGTGGCCCCTTTTCATCTCATTGATAAATTAATCCGTTTTAATTCAGTAACTGACCGGACTTTAGCTCCTGTCAGTGTTTCCCACAGAATGACAGTGTAACTGTGCTGCAGCTGTACAGCATGCTAACCTCGAAAACCCAGCTGTATTTTAACATTAACTTAGCTCTCCTTATTAGCTAGGCCTCTTACATGCTTACTAATAACTTCTATTAACTGGGTCTCCAACATTGGCTACGTTGTGCACCTGTGTTCACGAGGGAGAGAGAGGATAGATCGAGGGACGGGTGAGAGAGAGAGAGAGAGCCACCAGGGCGAATTTGAAGTTCATTCTGGAAGAGCCTGGGATTGAACCATCCATCTTCCAATTAATGGGCAACCCGCTCTATCTCTTGAGCCACATCTGCTTTTTTATTGTGTCAGCTCCTGTACTGCATAGTTTATTTTTCGTCAAATCATTAATTTACTAGCCTATCTAGCCGTTAAGTACCTTACTGTTGTGTTTTTTGGTATTACTATAAAATTAGTTTGGTAAATGCCATGTTCAATGAAGTCAGCAGCTGAAATGAAACATTGTAAAAAGAGAAGAATCCCTAATATTATTATTATTATTATTATTATTAAAACTGGAGCAAAGCCTCATTGGTTTTCAGTCATGCTTACTATTGATTGTGAAGGCCATAATTTACTTTTGTCCCAAAGCACTCTTTTCACCCCATTACGCTCTGCTCATAGCTCTTTGGCCAGACCCAGTCTTTGGTCTCTGTCATCATTAACTCCTGCCTGGTCATTAAATTGAGCAGCCAGACAAAGGGACAGAGATTACAGATTCCATCATTGCTCTTCACATCACCCTGACTAATGATTTGTGTAAAGGTTAGCATGGCAAAAGGCCAAACAGTACAAAAACGTCACAAGTTAGGTTAGTGGAAGTGTCAATGTGTTGCATTGTTTCTACCTTTACCTTTGACATTCATTACAAAGCAGAGCCTCTTACTGGTCAATGAGGCCTGACATTGAGTATGTAGTTCATTCTTAAAAACGATCTAGCTGAATTAATACAGGACGTGTTTACTCCCCTGAAACACATCAGGATTTTCTGAATAATGAAACAACATATTTGAATAGCCTCCTGGTGGTTCAACTCATTTTTTTGTTAATTGACAACTGTCCTGTAATAAATTGTGTTTTCTGTGTGTATATCCATCCATCCATCCACCCACCCATCGTCAACCACTTATACTGTGTACAGGGTCGCAGGGGGCTGTAGCAAATCCCAGTTGACATCGGGCAAAAGGCCATTGCAGGGCTTTGTGTGTATTTAAATGCATTATATTCTGGTATATATTTTTTACATCCATCTGCTCACTCCTCTAGCCTAGCCTATTGTGGGTGATGTCATTTTTTATTTCATAGTGAATGCATAAGATTTTAAAATGAAGAAATTAACACTACAAATAATACCCTAAATACGTTGGTTTCTTTCTCTGGCAAGACACTCATAGATTCAAAGGTAGGTAAGACTTAGAGCTGCCTGTGGTATCAATCAATACATTGTAGTAAGGTAAAGCATCCCTGCCAAAATGGCAGCCGATAGCCTGAAGAGTAGAGCACAGATCAGGTAATAAATTAGGGTCCTCATGTAGATGGACTTAATCCCCATGTATCATTCAGCAGATAGATAACACAAGGAGTAGCTTGAGAAAATCTTCAAGAAAAGGTCAAATTTAAGAGATTACCATTTGTGACAGCTAAATCTGCAGCTAAATAAGTGCAACCTCTTGTCAGTACAAACTAAGTGGAATGAACATTTTTTTTGTTTTAAAGAAGACAAAAGAAGAGATGTAATATGATTTGGACAAAGAGATATTCATGCTTGTTCATATAGTTGGTAAATAAACAAACAATAGAACATCATATAAATTCAGACTTCACTGATTAAAGAGACTAATAGATCAGATGTACAGTACAGTAATGTTCAAGTCTTTCTCGTTGACTGAGACTTTGTATGCAATGGTAGAGAAGCACAGGGCAAACAAAAAGCAGAATAACAGGGTCTGTCCCCAGTTAGGAGTTGCCAGTCATCGATTTAAGAGGTAGCTTGACTTTTTGGTGCAGTGAAGATTCAATCCCCTATTGATCCTCAAAGTGTCAAGCTCTTGTCAAGGAGGCCTATACCACTTCCTGACGCAATGCCTTGGCAGGTCAAAGTATAAGTCTAAACAAAACAGAAAGATGAAGGAGGAACAGAGAGGGAGACTGCAGTTACTGTATGTGTATGTGTGTGTGTGTGAATGTGGAGAATGGAAGGGGAATGTAATATGACTAACATACCAAACAAACAAGTAAAAGAAGAGCATTGATTGTGTGGATGGTTGCTAAAGTATTGTCACTACTGCAAGCTTTACGGGAAGTTCACACATGTGGACTGAAAAGAGACAGAGATAGGATTCTATTCCTTTCAGTTCAAATGGGACCTGGTGTTGCAGCCTGGACCATCCCACAAAGCTAAAAACACATGCACAAAAACAAGAGGCACTACAGGAAGTGAAGTAAGGCTAAACTTTATGCAAATCTCCTTGTACACAATGCGTACTACAACCAGATGCGTACCACAAAGTAACAAAAAACGCCGCTATTCTCTACTCAGGAAACAAACTTCCTTGTGCGTATGGCAGCTACGGCAGAAAACAACTGTCCATTCAGAGCTGAGTATGTTGCTCTGAATGGACATTGCTCTCAGCGCAATGTACCCACAGAGCTACAGTTTAATGAGAGGCCAGAGACTGCCAGCTTCTCTGTATCTGTGAACGCAACATTATATTATTTGGGATATTTAAGGATTATTGCATTAGGTGATTGTCTCTTTAATCTTATCCAAGTAGTTTTAGTTGTTTAAAATTTACCATACCTTCATCAGAGAGGATCAGATCACAGATCAGAAGGCAAGGCGTTGGGTTTGGAACAGTCATATGTGCTGTTTTGAAAAGGTTAGGACCTGTATTTATTAAAAGAACAACGAGTGAAAAAGAGGAGTAAAGATGACAGAACAACAGATTCTTTCCGGACAGAATCATCAACATCATACTGGGAATGAGAATGAGCAGTGAGGACACATGTACAAGGATGGATGACCCTGGCTGCTGATGTTTTTCCAAATCATAACCCACCAACTGATACAGCCCATTTTAACTTCCTTCTTTCTTCATTATGCACCCACTCACCTTAAGTTCACCTCATGTCTGGTCTTTGTCTCTCACTGAGAGATTCTACTTCACCTTTATCTTCCTCTATGACTCTGTGATGCTTTAGTGTGAGCTTTATGCCAACACAGTTGCTTAGCTTACTGATGGAAGTTGTGCTTCATGCTCAGATCTGCACAAATATTACAAAAACATGGGTGTATTGGTTTTCACCTCAAATGCACCCACCAGACAGGAGCAAACAAGTGGCAACATGTTTTTCACCAGTACAAAACACTTTCGCATGGGATGTAATCCAAGATTTTACTGGGAAACATAGACCAATGACCCTTCC
Source organism: Lepomis gibbosus (assembly GCA_029875015.1). Classification (NCBI taxonomy): domain Eukaryota; kingdom Metazoa; phylum Chordata; class Actinopteri; order Centrarchiformes; family Centrarchidae; genus Lepomis; species Lepomis gibbosus. The sequence continues at coordinate 3,935 of JAPMOB010215138.1, forward strand.
ATTGTCTACATTTGCAATTCACACATTTGCAGTGTTTTCTACCACTTTTAGCCCCACAACAAATATTGCTTTGGATTTAAGTTGTATTTATACTGTCTTGAACCAAACATTTTAATTAAATGTATGTTACTCAAAAGGCTATCACATGCACTACAGTGGGACCTGCCTACCAATGTCCATTTATCCAGCCTGACACCTGTGTATATAAGCCAGCATGCGTTACTGGCAAGGTGCCTATTGATGCTGTGTTATCTCATGTTCTGTAAATATGAACTGCCAGCTACAATAAACGTTTAATGTCAACCTACTAGTGGTAACTACAAGTAGCATATGTTGGGGTTGCTGTTGGTGTTCCAACTGGCATCACAAATTGTTGAATAGTGTCAGCACAAGCAGTAAAATGAGCAGCAATTTTACCAGAGTCAGCATGAAAAATCACAGTGTACAGTTTACACTAATACAATGAACCACACTGGCAAAGGTGAGAACTATCAGTTGTAGTCTGTGGAGGGTTGCTTTTAAAATACTAGAAATGACTTTGGATGTTGCCATTAAGTGGATCACATGTAGAACACTTCACACCTAAATCCACTTTTCTGAAATAACTTGAGTACTACAAATCTACCAAACAAAAGAGAACAGAGGTATGAAAAAACTATCATGACTCTTGAATTAAGGGCATTAGGAACTGTGGTATAGTATTAAATGTAAATGTCCTCATCAATTTTTGGATTCAGCTGCTGGAATTTAACCTGAAACCATTTTTCCCTGAATCACATCTCCTAGCTTAGCATCTCTCTAATTTGTCTGTGGGCACATGTCCTTTATGAATATGAGGCCAACAGTACAACTGTGACAAAAGTCACATACTGTAATGTTCTATAGCCAATGTTCTAAAAATTCAATAGTGTTTGTCTCCCTTAGTGTAATTACAATATGACCAACCCTTGAATGTAGCTGCTCAAATGTTTGGCCCAGTAATGTTGAATAGGTGATCAAAAGAGAAAAGGAGGGCTACATGCTTTGAGTTTTTTACAGGGAGAAAAACTATAACAGATTAGATATCTTGTGTTGTGATGTCTGTTTGGATAATTTTTATTTTAGTCTGTCATTGTTTAATATTGTCTGTCTGTGTTGGATAGATATTCTTGCCCCAGTTTCCTGGGACACAAAATATTTTGAATAAAAATGTGTTCACAAGAGACTTTGTCAAATATTGATGAAATATTATGTGAAAGGCATCGTGTAGAAAGGCCAATGTGTAGGGAAAAAAAGATGTCTATGTGCTTGAGGAGTAACAAAAAATCACAACAATATTATTATCCACACTCAACAGGATAATTTATAGGTCCGACAAATGAAATAATAAGGGACAGATATAAGAGTCGACCCACAATGCATATTAGCAGGGCTGAGTTTCTCAAATTGGCAGGTGAACCTCTTCAGCCCATCACCGCCTGAACTCTCACAAATTGCAATGACACAGGGGCTTTTGCAAACTGCAAATGGTCAGAACATTCACAAGAACCAAGCCACTCATTCACAGCTTGCTTTATTCCAGCTTAGCTGTTTAATGCCATTTATTCAATGTCAGGTACTAGGGAGAATAAAACAGTTTACACAAATAATCCATATCATGTTAGATAATACAGAATGTTAACTGTTAACTAGTGCACATTTGTCTTATTGAAATGGAATTATATATTGTAAGTATTATATATTGAGTCACGACACATAACATCTGATATCCATTCAAATCACAAGACTCAACAGTACTAACAATAAACAAAAGTCCCATTTCCTGTCTATAATCACTTTATTTTAGTTTAAATCCCACCTTTATATTAAAAAACAAATGATGCTGCTTTACTAAGGAAGTGTTATCTTTTAATCAGCAGCTTGCCTACTGTGCATTTCATCACCAGTTTTGAAGTCCAACACTATTGTCATTTCTGAAAGATGTCCATCTGCTGTACTTCAGACACAACAATACAAAAAATGTATCACATTTGTATCACACCATCCTGATTTGACAAGAAAGAGGGCATTCAGTTGTGTGATATTAAAGAAATTACAGAAAGCAAAATGTGATAATCTGAGACCCACAATTCCATAGTCAAGTATTTTCCTTATCACATCAGCCAAATGCAATTCATATTGCTTGTAGTGATAAGACAGTTCCAGCTAAGATGAAGGAAATTGGAAAAATGCAAACTTGTCTGTCTAATATTGTTGAATACATTAAATGAATTTAACCATAAATACATTTACATGTAATTACATTTATTAAATGTATTTCACAGACATGAATATCTTGTTAACTTACAAACGCACAACTTTGAGTCACACTGGCAGCTGCCATTGATGGTAACAAGCAGGACTAAGAACAAAGAAATACCTGTCTAGAAGACGAAGAGAAATCAATTAAAAAGGATGCAGATAACGTCTGACATTTCTGCTAACACCCAAGAGATTTTTATCTATAAGATGAATGCTTGTGACTGTTTGATTTGGCTGTCCTCTTTGACACCTGGGGCTGCAGAAAAGCCAGGTTATACTGCATTGTTACAAAATATATGTCTGTCAGCCATCGCCAATGGTCTATAGTTGGACAATGGCATCGTCTATTGGCCTAACCCTACATTAACTGTATATTACATGCACGTTTCATATTATATGGAAGTATAATCCTACATTGTTAAGGTATATATTTTGTTTTTTGACACACTACCGTTCAAAAGTTTAAGATCAACTGTTACATTGATGTCTTTCTTCTTTCCTTCAATAAAGGCTATTTTAACAGTATAATTTAGACACCAAATGTATTATTTCCATTTGAAATAGTTTTGGCCCCAAAAGAAGAATAATTGTGATTAAAAGTGATTAAAACTTACATTTAGTTGATGTCCCCACAGTGTTGCATGACAGGGGTGAATACTGTTGTAAGTATTTCTCCCCAAGTACCCTTTGATTTTGAACTTTGATTTTTTTTTTTTTTTTTTTTGCAAACCCTTCATACCAGATAACATCTATTTGTAAAGAGGAATTTCTAAAAGCATGACCCCTTCAAGACCATTCAAAAATATAGGGTAGTACTCTCAGCCATCTGACAGCACTGGATGGAGCTTATGTGGTAGGGGATACCAAACTTTTGAACGGTAGTGTAGTCTTTTACAAAACATATTTGATGATAACCCACCACAAACAAAATAAGTATTATTAACTAGTAAGCACAGTAATGTAAGACAAAATAGACCAGTATTGTTTACATATAAAGCAAGGGAATACTTTCACAACATGTTTTACTCCTGTAGATTTATGCATGGGTGCCCTTTAACTTTTAACATCATAAACCAAAACAAATGGTTTATAGGGATGCACCAAATGTTCGGCAACCGAAATGAATCAGCGAAAATCTAAAAAAAAAAGCATTTTCGCTGCCAGGCCGAATAAATTTTAACAAATACATTTTTACGAACATTTACGTTGACATGTCGCCAGTGTGGAAGCATTTTAAAGTGTCCCAGAAAGAAGCAAAAATTGCTGTTTGCAGACACTGTTCTGCAGAGTTGTCTCATAGCACATCCACTCCATCTGTGGCTGACTTTTTAGAAAACGCAAAAAAAACCCCAGTCCGAACCGCTTTGAGTGTTTCTGTCACTCGTTTGTGAGAAGACAAGTAGGCTAGCTGCACTTAAATTTGGTGTGCACACATATTCAAGCCTTTATGGTAAATCCACTGAAAAGGACCAGTGCAGTGAAATAGTACAGTACAATGAAATATGATCAGACAGATTTTCTATAAACATAGATGAACTAATCTACTCACAAACAAAGCTTCCCCAAAGATAACAGGCAGATGGAGTAAGATCAAGGACTTGAAGCATGCTGTTCTCTAGCTTGTTTACAGGAAAATGGCTGAACTGATAATGTGACTAACAATCAATGTAACTATTAACAGCCAATGAAAATGCACACATCTAAAATGACAGGAACAGGTGACATTAACTTAATGGCCTACACGAGGTGCTATAAACACTCGAACAGAATGAATGCATATAACATTACAGTGTCTATACAGACTGGAAATAAGATTAATTGCATAATATTCACAGAAAGTATCAAAATTATTACATGTGTTCATTAAAAAGTAAATGGACACATGTAATTTTCGTTAATAGACCCTCTTGGGCCTCGGACCCACCCACAATAGTCTCTCCAAATCCTGTGGGAAACACATTTTGAGTATTTATTTCAACAATGGTAAAAAATTGGCAAATTAAATGGGGGAAAAAAAACAACATGAAAATCCTTATTTGGTATTCAGGAAAGTTTTTCATTATATTCGGTTTTCGGTTTTGGCTATGGCCAAGAATTTTAATTTCGGCGCATCCCTAATGTTTTAGATTATATTGTTTATTCTGAAAGTTTGAGGGAATCATGTCAACTACGCAATTTTTTTACTTTTAAGCATCTGAAACATTTGGATTTCTTCTGTTTTAAGCACAAGATTAAAATTTTAATAATATATTCATAGTGTCATTTTTAGCATGAAGAGGAATGAAGCAATGAAACATAGATGACTGTATTTATTGCGTGATGCAGTTGACTCAAGCTGTTCCGCTCATTTGTTATTTGAGGCGAAAGTCCAAATACTTAATTCATAGGCCTGAGTCATTTTGTCAGACTTTGTCAAGTGAAAGAAACATTCAGCCACTTGAATAAAATAAAATAATAGCAGATTCCCGAGGGCACAGTGCTGCACAAATGGTAGGGATTTGCATGAAATGATAACAGTACATATGTATAAATGTTCATGGGTCACACAGATGGGCAGAGTCGAAACAGACATTTGCTGGGGCACTTAGATTAAGAATAAGTCATCACAACAGCGAGCACACGATGACACAGGCACACATGCTAAACGTCATGCTGAATTTGTTAATTGTTATTTGGGCAAACCTAACTTTTTGTTAGAAAGAAGCAGTTTCTCGCAATAAAACATTATTACATAGTGCTAAGGGACAAATTGGGGAGTTACTTTGAGACAGATTTATTTGAGAAATAACATAATTCTAATTGTCCAGAAACCAGCATCCCATCTGCATTATCGTCACCCATGAAATTAAATTTTCACAAGACTAGCTCTGAGTTGATAGAAAATGCTTTAGGTACAAAAAAACCAAAACAAAACTCTGTTTTGATTTCTTTTCACAGTGGTCAGTCATATAGTCACATCTTTTGGGACAATACAATCATTATAGTGAGATTTAATATACAGTCAATCAAGTTCTGTGTTTGTCAAGTTTCAAATGGTCTGCAGGTAGCTGAGTCGATGTCCACCTCAATGCCTTGCTAACCTTACACTTCAGCGTGAAGATAGGGGTGACCGGGAGCTGGGTGAAACTAATGTACTGTAAGCGTTTTGCTATGTAAATTCTGAGGTAACAAGAATTGTGCCATTTATGGACAGATAATTTAGGAAAAAGATATCATTTCTGCCTTTCATTTCCTTCAGAAACTTTATACTGGTTGCTTTGCTTCAACTGCGTGTAAGCAGTTAATGCAAACTGCAGCAGTCCATTGTTCTGCCCACACTTTTTGAACAATGTACAGATCGATGTTGTACTATAAATATTGACATGACAAGGTAACTTGCTTGTCATGAAACCAATAAACAGAACAAGCAAAGTCAAAACCCTTAACATATCATATCATCATACCATGTCTTAGGAGAAATTTCTAGTTTTCTTATACTAACTAATTTCAGTCTTAGAATACAATTTGTTTCATGTCACCTTCTTCTGTGTATGTATTTGTGCTTTGCATTTGTAGGGACTAGAGTGAGTTGTACTAGTGTAACTGACAGGACAGCAGGTATGCCTCCTTGCATGGCTGGCACTGTGAGGCAGGTGTGGAAAGATTCACAGGCCCACTGAGAGACAGAATAATGCCCCTTACCTCCTCCCACATTTTATTTGATTCAAAATTTCATATCAGTGGTGCTATCAATGTTATTGAGATTATGACAAGTTACCTCACTCATCTTTGTTTACCCGAGATATTAGCCTAATTACTGACGCTGAATTCAAAAAGACTCAATTCATTAAAGCTACTGTCTACTGCTTAAAAGTAAATTTCAGTTATCTAAAATGTCATTTAATGTCAGGACTAGAGATACTTCATTAACAAGTGAATAATACATGACATCAACCAGCATAACAGCCTATTTTGGTAATGGTAGTGAAGGTTTATCCATAATTTGATTATACAATACTACAGTCACATACAGGAGTTATTTTACTGGCTCACTTAATCCATTCTAACTGCCGTCTGAGCTGCAGTCCTTCATGTTGTCATTACAATAAGGTCTACTGTAACAAGGATTTTTTATGTAAAGAGGGTTATTTATGTTGACGTTCTTGCGTTTAGATCCTACAAATGCCATGACTTAATTGCCTCCTTTGAAATGATTTCATCATAGTCAGAAAAAGGTCTATTAACATTTTGAACTTTCTGTATAGGCATTTTTAAATGTGGACGCATGTCTACCGCTTGCTGCTATCTTGGGCAGGAGCCAGGAATTCAAAGAATAGTGTGTGAAGCTGAGATGCTACATGGGCATCCATATGTAGTTGAAAATGTCAAATATTCAATTTCCTTTCAGCTCACCACATTTAGAGAACTTTTCTTTTTGTCTCTCCAGCTTTCTAGATGTTTGGCGATCTTCACAAGTGTTTTTGTGAGCAGGTTGGCTCTCTAAAACCTCACATCTTCCAGTAGTTAAACAACCACATGTGTACTGGCTCATGAAAATTGAGACATCCAGCACAATGCAGTGCTACATTTCCATAAGTCGTCTTTCTCTCAATCTGCTTTCATGGAATACTTTTTGATCATGTGCAATCCCTCCTCAGTACCTGGCTGCTGACCATTTTTCACACACAAATGTCCATTTGGCACAAAGAGTGCAGCAGACATGATTCTGCTTAACATTTCCAAGCCGGACAAATTGGGCTAAGATACCAGCTGTTAAGCATGGGAAGTCTAATCAGTTTAGCAGAATGCTGAGGATTATGCAGTCAAAGACGAGTTGTTGTTCTAAACACAATATACTGCAGAGGACAACACATCTACTGTTGGTTTCGTTATATGAGCTTTTTCCTCTTGTTCATTCTTGAGGCTTGTCTTAGCCTTGTTATTTGCTTGCTGCTGTTTACCACAGGCCTGTTGTGAAGGAAGTGTCCAATTAACTGTGGATTTGGTGTCATGTGCTATCACATAAGGGTTCCCAGAGTCTCACGTCATCTGTGTGTTTGTGTGCCAGGGAGAAGGTCTTTAGGGTAGCGGTTTTAAATCACTGCCCTCAGCTAAATGTGTTACATGAAACGTTGCATGTCAGCTTGCGATAACAAGACAGAGACAGGGTTTCAGAGAGACTGAAAGTGTCTGTAAGACAGAGTTTATGTTCTATATA
>JAPMOB010215140.1:0-35474 GCA_029875015.1 Lepomis gibbosus
GTATGTATGGACTTATCTAACTCTGGGGGATAAGGTGAATAGGCTAAAGTCCCAAAAAGTCGGAGTGTTCCTTTAAACTCTTAATAAATGATATTTAAAGATATCTTTGATCATGGTCATTTTGGCATGAATATTTACTTTTTTAAAGAAACAGTGTACTATGATATACTATAATAATATTATTTATAATATATAATAATCTACAGCAGTTATTTCAGTCACTGGTGTAAAATAAAGGCAGTACTTGGGATGCTAAGTCGTAGTGAAACATTGTAGGCAAGTTTTGGTTTTATTGAGAAGTAGATATGACTTTAGGTGTTTAAGTTGTACGCATGGAAACAGGTTCTCCTCACTCTTCTTCTTTGCAGAACGGGCGGTGTGTCTGGCTTACCGTGTGGGTAGCTTTGGGGAAGATCAGTGAAGTTCCACACTCCGCCCTGCTGTGTCCACCGGCCCCACACATCAGTGGACATGGAGTTACCCACCCACCAGGCCTGAAGAGAAAGAAAGATTTTTACATTTCAAATCATGTTACAACATTGGTGCAGGGGTTGCATAAATACGGATAACCTTCCTGCATGCTAAAGGATAATGAATAAATCAATACTAGCGGGAGAGAGAAAGAATGACGAGAATTCAAAGCAGGAGTGTGTGTAAACATTGCCGCAGAGCCGGAGTGTGTGTTCACCCTGGGTTTCGATGTATTTGGGGGAAGATACGGGCAGCAAAAAGGCGACAATCAGAGGTAGGAATGCACATCCGCCTGTCCCCCTGGCATTTCTCAGGTCTCACCACAACTCAGGCAAGAATTTCAAACATTTACATATCTGCCGTATGACTGACACCTTGCCTGCAGTTTAAATGCACATGCACAGACCCACTAAGCGGCACTGTGTGACGACACCATGGCCGGCCCACCTGTCACCCAGAAATGTCAAATATGTGTCCCTGAGAGGAACAGTGGACCACTTAGGGAGAAGGAATGAAAGCCTTCAGTTAATGAAAGAGAGGTAGGCGCCCAAATTACTCATCAGTCTTAAATCTCTGCTACCTTTCAGTGTGCAAGGAGAAGAACATAACTCTTCAGCACTGTCATTTTCACTGCAACACTTAGGGAGGAAGATGGGATTATGCTGGGGCAATTATGCCTCGAGGCTGTACTGTATGTAGAGGGCTGATAGTGCTGCACTGTGCAATTGTGTGGAAATAAAACTGCAGAAATTAAAACACAGCAAAAGTTAATCACAGTCTGACTTACATTGTCAATGGTGGCCACCAGGAGGAGGACGACGCCTATGATGTGAAGGGCGAAGATGCCAGCCAGGAGAATCAGCATGATGAGTGTGCTGGAAGTAGAGAGACAGAGAGAGAGGCACAAGAGAAAACTTGTTACACCACTTTCCACCCTTTATTATGCAGGATGAATATAACTGGAGGGCTAACTCATATTCAGTGTAATAACTACACACAGAGAGAGAACAAACAAGCAGCTAAAATGAGCTGAAAGACTGAAATATGCCCTATAACAAAGGCTTCACATTTCCTGCCTGGTTTTAGAAAGCCAACCACTATTGACAGCTCTAAGCAAGGACAAATGCACACGTTTGTTCCACTATCCCTGTGGGGATAATGCATTCCCTAGCCCCTTACCTTAACCGTAACCTAATTGTAACCTGAACCCTAAAACCATCAAAAGGAAGGCTCTGTGAATGGGTGCAAAAATTGGGTTATTGTGCATTCATTAAAGTTCCCACCGAGATACACACACACACATCTTCATAAAGACAATCATTCAGAGCAGCACAACCTGGCACCCACCCAGGGCGTGGCTTCGCAACTTCTAATTACTTTCAGTTAACATCTAATGCACTCCAAGTGAAAAGCCTCCGCAAGGACAGCGAGATTATGTTCCAATCAAGCGTCAGAGAGGAGACGAATGCAGGGGTGTTGATTGATATGTGTGCAGGCAGGGAACAGTACATAAAATCAGTTGGCAAACATACAGTGTTGGTAAAACAGGAGTGTGAAGGAGGGAACTTCATGGCAGGCAGATGAGTTTGGGCTTGCCTTTAAACCCGCCACTCCTTAAAATAACTGTAGAGATTACCTGCTGTTCCAACGCCTAGCTGGCCCACACCCGATCCCCCTGGTTTGAAGCACTACACATTATCACACAGTGTAGCTCTAAGAACGTAGTCAGGATTATTAAAAAAAAACAAATATTTTTTTTCCCCTCAAGCCTCTTAACCATAACGGCAATCCTTCTACTTAAACGCTCCCTCTTAACCTGTCCTAAAATATCAGAGATTTTATCATGTGTCAGTACTCTACTAACTATTCCACTTCATAGCCCACATACAGACTACTTGTATGTGGACTATCTGTGGTTGTATCCAGTATGGAGCCTGCATTGGGTGTGATGAACAGACGGAGAGGCACATCTGTAATGTGCTGGTTCTTTCCATGGTAAAGGAGTGGTCAAGGGCTGGGTCCACACGCACATACACACTCATATCCGCCAACTTCCCTCGCGCTCTCACGCAGCCACACTCAAATACAGACACGGAGCACGGGGGGGCACACTGATACACGTGCGATCATGCTTACACCTCTTTACCATTGCTTTCATTGGCTTCAGACAGCTACAATGAAGTGACAGACTGAGTTTTCAAATAATTGTATTATTTTTGCCTGAAGCTCTAAGGGCTCAAAGACAGAGCTGCTCTTCAAGTTGTCTTCGGCCAGATGACCAAACTTAATGAACAACTTCTGGGCTGATATAAATAACAAGTGAAGTCAAGTGTTCAGCAGTTGGATATTTGAATTATTTTTTAAATTAAAATATCCAACTTATATTTACTTTTAAATTTAAAACACACTTGTGCAATACTTTGATGAAACGTCTTCCAAAATCTCGAAAACAAGATGTGTCAGCTATTGTTGCTGGGGTTTTTAGATTCGGCCTGGATGTGGCATATTTTCCATCACGCAAAATGGAACACATGTGGGTGAGGCCAGCTAGGTTTGAGAGTGTCATAAAACTAACAAGCAAGCAAGAAAGTAGTTATTTGCCTTTATATTTTTTAAATGTAACATTCAAACTTCAGTACAACTGCTGCCAGAAAACACATCTGGAAAGCACCCTCACCTGGCCAATAATGAAGCTCACTGTAATTCAATTGCAAAGCTACCTGTGAAGATGTACATGTATGTTTGAGGTGCACACACACACCTTTACATGGTTCCTAATCATTTGCTTTTCTTAAAAAAAAAAGAAAATACTGAAGGAGCAAAACTCCTATTTAAATACCACAGATTTAGCATTCTGATACAGCTATAGAGATGTAAGAAACACGGGAGGATTCAAAAAGCACAAGAACAATCTTCGACTTACTGTTTGATGGCTGAGTGTCTCTTCAAGTCTAATTCCTTCTGCTCTCAAGGACACTAATTTCAGACTCAGAGTCTAAATGCACAAACACTAGAAACTACTCGTCTGTCTACTTTTACCCTGCCCTCTTTTTAAAGTCCACACCCCAGACAAGCCCCTGGCTTGCTTGATCACATAATCTCTGCCTCTTTTCCCCTCCTCCTACTCTACTCTCCACTCCCTGTCCCACCCTCTCTTTCTGTATATTTTACACATGCAGAGAGCTAAACCAGCCACAATTTCACCAACTTTTGTGGGCAGGCAATAGATTTTCCTTTTGTTTTTTTGTGTCTCATGTCTTCGTCACTCAGCTGGTGGTAGTGATTTTCTCCGGGAGGGCAGCTGATGACTCACTGATGTCTGAGTGTGGGAACTCCCATATGATGGGACACTATTGACAGTGATTCTACGCATGCTACCATGGCGACAGACTGCGGCCTGGCCTAATCACAATCACATAGTTGCTGTTGTATACAGAAACAAACCGTCAAACTTTGCCACATTAACACACACACAAACCGACGAGTGTTTCTTCCTGATCACCGCCCTCTGTCTTTTCCCGCTTTTGTTACAGAGGAAGAGTTTCAGGATGAAGGAATGTTGTTGGATGTGAGGGCAAAAGAAGTGGGGGCAAATGAATGCAAGTCATAGCTTGAGTGAGAAAGAGGGAGAGGAAAAGAGGGAATGAGAATAGAGGAAGGAAAACGGATGCAGTCAAGCAGCAAGGGGGAGTTGGGGGGTGGTAGAGACATTTCACACTGCTGTGAGTTCATTAATTATTACTCACCATCATTGTTTTAATATCTGTCAAGTTCATCTGCCTCTTAAGCAGATCACATGCCTTAGTTTAGTTTGATGGAGAATCTAAGACTTTATCCCATAATAGCATAATAACACATAATAACCTTTGCTTATTAGTCACAGAGCTCATTGATTCCAAATTGTGGTTGCATTCCTGTGGCAAATCACATCAGTGGGGCAGAGGGCAAGTCTCAGAGCCTCATCGCTAAGCATATGTAATAATAATAATAATAAAAAAAATTAAACTGTTGTCCTCAGAGAACCAGGCCAAACAGAAGAGTGTCTTACTCTAGGTTTCAGAATGGATACAGCATTTTAAAAACAAATTCACAACACAGCAAAGCAAAGGTACACAACAATAGCTTTTAACAAGATTTTATAGCTGTTGTAAAGGTTTTGGGTGGGGACATCGGTTAAGTACAGACCATATATAATGGGGGTGGAGGAGGGACAATTTTGTTCAGTATTCCTCTCAAGAAAATGTACAGTTGCTCACTGCTGAAAAAGTGCCATTGAAACACATAAAATATCTGAAATACTGACTTGAAAGTGACATTCGAAATGCAATTAATGAAAGTAGGTGGAACAGTAGTTAAAACTGAAGTGAGAATGAAAATTGAAATGTCAGTATAAGTGTAAACACTAAATGAAGAGCATGAAGTGTCAGCTGAAGTGTAAACATTAAAAGTTGTACAGTTAGTTGAAGTGTAATAACTGATAGTAGATGGACTCTCGATTAAAGAATAAAAAATTAAAGTGAAATTGTCATTTGACATGTAAGTGCTGAAAGCAGCTTAAGTGTTATTCAAAGAGGAAGAAATGAAAGCAGTTGAAATGTTTATTAGCTATATTATAGCTGATCCATTAGCCCTGACAACAGTAAAATTGTAAAACTGAAGGCTCTAAAAGTAGCTGTACTGCCTGTAAAATAACAGAAATCACTTGATGTATTAATTAACATGTAATAGGTAAAAGCAATTGAAGTGTAATGACTAAAATCACTTGAGACACCATTTAAAATGTAGGTTCGTTGGACCATTGAAGTCAACTGTTTTTTTTTTTATTTTTTACTTCTGGTCATTTCTGTGACCTACAGTGCTGAATACTGTTAATGTATCACTTACAACTGGCATTGTCCCAATTTACAATGCCACATCACATCGATATTTTAACATTGCCTGTACCATGTGTACCACAAACTGAGCTTGGAAATGCTGGTTTCAAATATTTTGCTCTTCACAAATGCAATGAGCAGCAAAAAACGTTGACACTTAAACCTCACATTTCACTTGATGATTTTAAGACTTTACTCAAGTATTTTCAATTCCACTTGTAATAGCTTTTCTGAATGTGAAACTAATGTAGGCTTACGTGTGTGTGTGTGTGTGTGTTAATTTTCTGTGTCTGTCATATATAATATTTAAAAACTGTTAACGTTTATTCTTGAACACAGGTCTCTCTTGAAAAAGAGATCAAGATATCAAAGACTATATGTTTAAATAAACGATTAAATGAAAACAATAATAAAGATATAAATATTAGTGTGCATACTAATAAAAGTCAGGCTGGAAAGTCATATACCCACAAGTTGATAGAGACAGACAACAATACTCTAGGTGCGGACTGGGAGGTCAATTTAATTCAATTCAACTAAGCTTTATTGGCATGAATGTGTAACAATATTGCCAAAGCATCATAAATACCACATAACAATCAACCCCATACATTTGATTACACAAGTAATTAAAGCGTAAAGTAATCACATCGTATGTGTGTGTAAAAAAACAAACATTAAAAATAAAATAAATAAACAAAACAGTAAGCGTGTGTGTGTTAAAAAAAATAAAAGAAAATAAAAGAAATAAAACGGTAAAGCGTGTGTGTGTGTGTGTGTGTGTATGTTAAAAAAATAAAAATATATTAAAAATAAAATAAATAAAACAGTAAGTGTGTGTATATTAATAGACAAAAAAAATAAAAAAATAATTAATTGATAAAAAAAATAAATTTAATTTAAAAAAGAAATGTATGTAAAGTAAAAACAATTACTAAAATATCAGACGATCAAAATAATAATTATAATTTGAAAATCTGTACAATTATTTATCAGTCTGAGGTTCCACTGGTTGTCCTCACTTCATGGCATGAGGAGACATATTTTGCAGCAATTATTTCACATTTGGAGGTCACTTGTTTACTTCTGGTGAGTATAAAAATATGGCGATACAGCAACATAAGTCTGAGTCAAAGCCTCAGTAAAGTACCTGGCCAGTATCATGTGAAGCTGGCTAAGCCTCAGGTATGAGCCAGCAAGATAATAACAGGCTTCAGAAATAATTTACCTGCCAATACAGTGGCCTTGAAAGGCAGCAGAGCGTTCTTGAGTTTTCATTCTTCTTGGCTACATTCTGGTGGGGTCACGAGGTTACACACAAACACGCACACACTTTTGCCTGACATCTTTCTATGAAATGAAACCAAGGCACTTCTCCTTTGTTGAAAGCTCAGATGAATACTGGGTTTTAATGTGGTTGTCATGGAAAATAACTTTTTTCACATGTAGACAGAGGGACTCAGAAAGCTGGAATGCTAAACATAGCCAGCACTGAAACTAAATGATGCCTCTGCCATGGTAACACTTCAGGTTTCTGCGCCTTGTGCACATGATTGATTTCCATGACAACATTATCAAACTCCATGGAAGCCACAGCATATATACCACCCATCTTACCACTTAATAAGTCTGACATGGATAAGTATCCATCCAATCCACTAATGTTCAACAGTCTGAATATCAGACACCACACCTTGATCATAATTAACACAATCAGTGTACCACCCGATTCCCTATGGGTCTTTTGAAATTCTGCTCTGTTCAACTTTGGAATACAGTTGTCTGATCTCTTAAAAATCTACACTTCATCTAGCCAAAAATCTTTCACTGACACAAACAGCCACCTGAGCTGACAGACACTTGCCTCCATGTATGCAAGTATGGTGAAAAACAACACAGCGATGCATCATCTGCTACGGCTACTTGTGAGACACAATCTAAAGATGATATAGATTGTAGAAAATCACAAGACTGACAGACTGTGAAAAAAGAGACAGGTGAGAATGGAGAATGTGGTTAGACCTGATTCTGTCCTGGGCGTGTTGACCCCACCTTGCAGGTGAGGTAAGCCAAGGTTTGTGCTGTCCCGTATAGTGTGATACGGCACTCCCTCCACAATGTTCAGCACATCATAACTTGATAGTTATTGAGTCAAACCAGCACACATGCCTGTGTAGCAAAAAATACTTTTTGCTGCTTGAGTCATGCAATGGTTAGTCCTTTCAGTTCTTGATATATTTTAGGGAGAGGAAATGATATGAGTCATGCTGCAGCTATGATTTTTCAGAGTAAAAACTCGACCACGCCACTGTCTACTGCTGCATGTATCAGGGGGCGTGGCAGAGGCTTAGCCACAACATGTTTTTGAGATCCAAACACAAGCGGACAAATCACATGCCTGAGAAACTACTGAGGAAGACCAATGGGGAGCCTTGCTCAACAATCAGCCCTTTGTCATGCTGCCATAACTGATCAGTACTAGAAAAACCAGAGTCATCAAAGTCATAAAGGATCTCTTAAAACAGTTGTGATATTGTCTATCTGTCAAGTGTTGTGTTCACAAGTATTAATAATGGGTTCTTCTAGTACTTTCTCAGAGGCGGCTGGCACTGTATGGTTATATTAGCTCCAGTTTACTGTGCACTCTGGGAAGACTCTGCTATTCAAAAATGACTGAAATGCACAGAACTGAACTATGCTACACTTTGACATTTTATTTTGTGGAAAATGAGTTATGTGGCCTGGCAAGTAGACAGTTACTTTCTTAACATCTTCAAAAGCACCCCTCTATCACAGATAACTTGTTGCATCTTCTGTCTTAAATCGGTGGCACTGATCCTTTCATTCTTATTCACTGGTTGTTTGTAAAGTTGGCAAGGCTAGACATTCATCTCTGTGACACATGTTAACTTGTCCTGAAAAAGACCATCAGCTAAATGCCAAAAATGTGAATTAGATGTAAATAGACCTACAAGACCTAAAGCAGAACACATTGCTATTTTTGGTCGAGTAATACCAAATCCTTTAATTAAGGTGTTTGTGAGGAGTCTCAGTGAGGGGGCATTTCAACACGACTGTGTGAAACAAAGCCAGCAGAGCGGTGCCTACATGCCAGGGGAGTGAGCCTGACCACAGCCAAGTCACTGCTGTTTTACACAATAGTAAAGCTCTCTGTCTGTGGTTGACTGTCTCACTCTGCTCATTCCTCCTCTGTCTTACACAATGTTGCACCCTGCCCCGAGATTTCTAAACTCCTATTTTAAAAGCAGCCTTGAGTGTGTATTTACAGGATTTGCTGGGGCAATTTCAAAGACTTTGGATGTGAATGTTCTTTTGAATGAGGCAGAGCAAACACAAGGCCCAGGGTCAGTGGCTTTTTGTGTTGAAACTCTCACCTCACCCCAGGCGGTTGACTAATTGGAAAAGTCAACGGTCCCTGCTCCCAGTGTCCCCGGGCTGGGTCTGACGATAAAGCTACTGCACAGACATGTCCGTGGAGGAGTGAGACACACATACACATTCCCATAGATTTTTATATACATTCACTTCCTCATCTGTATCCAAAGGTAGTGACACATCACTAAAGTTTCTGGAGAGGAACAAAAAGACACATATTGCACATACATACTGCATACTTGTCATCCTTTAAGGGAGTGACACATTGCCCCAGGTACTGGAGGACAAAAGAAATATGCACACAGAGCTTCCATGTTCCTTACTTCCTCAGGAGTGTGATGATTTTCCAGTGAGGGTCACGCCTGTCTTCCTATGTTTTGGCCTTCTGCTTGACGATAACTTCTTCTTTGGCAACCTCAGCCTCACTACATCAGGAAATATGCATTTCTTTTGATGTTTAAGTTGAATTGTTCAGTTGTGGCAGCATGACAATGATAACCACTGGGTAGGTCAAAAGAGTGGGTTTGATTTAGGATTAGGCTTTTTGTAAGTATTGGTATGAATGTTAATATCCATTCAATCTGGTGTTCCACCGAGTTCAATACTTGGTCCACTCCTTCTTTGATTGGACATGCTTCCACTCAGCCAAATACAACAGCTAGCTACATGGATGACACGCAACCTACATCGTTAGCCCCTGACAATCCCTACAGTTTAAATTCTTGTACCTAAATGTGGGTGCTTGCTTTTATTTAAACTTATTGAAAGTTTATTTTTTATTTAATTTAATCTTATTTCAAATTTTATTCTAGCCTAGCGCTGACCAATAATTCGTGATACGAACGTGTGTGACATGTTAATAAACACATCCCAAAAGACTCAAATCAAGTCATTATAATCATTATACAAATCAAGTTTATTATTATAATTATTCATGTTATTATTATATAGTCTATTATTAAGACTATATCCTGTTGTTTATATACCTCCTTACTAAGAATTTTTTTTACATAATCTGTTCATTTGGGCAAAATGTAGAAAAAGGTGTTTAAGTTGCTGCAGAAAATGCTACATTTATGCTTGTCCTGAGAGTAAAATATTGAAAATAAACTTTGAGTGAAAGGGCAATTAAAATCTAATTAAGACATCAAAGAATATGCTAAACATGTAGCTAAGAGAATTTCTCTCTAAGCACTTGCATGTGCCGTGTTGGCTGCCTGCCTGTGGTTTGAATGAAAATGAGATGGGAGCAGCTTCAGGGGTTAATTATGAACCAGACATGGTGGATGTTGTACAGTAGATGTGAGCCACTGTACTTTGTTAAGGCTGCAGTACAGGTTCCACGGGGGGTGGGGGGCCCTAGCCACAGTTTACATTTAATAAAAAAAGAAGTCCTCATATTGAGCCAACCTGTTTCCATGGTTACTGGCCAGGGGTTTTCATTCTTGATTCACTTCCTCTCACCCTAAGCGCTCTTTTAGTAGGCCTCACTCTCTTTTCTTTCCCTCTCCCTCGCTGGCATGACTACATTTAACTCCGGTTTCTCCCCACGTGATTTGTGCTCCTCCTGTTTCCTGCTCAGTGCCACCCCTGCGTTCATGTTGCCCCCACAAAGCCTTGCTCCCTCAAAGAAATCCAGACATGCCTCTAAAGGAAACAACTCCTGGCTGTAGCTAGGCAACTCCAAATATGAGTCATCCCACTGCCGCGCCCATCATCAACAGATCACCACACCACCACCACAACCCCACAACGTACACACATACACACATCTTCAGAGCGTCTTCACGAAGGGTGGTTGTTCAAAGCATTCAAATTGTGAGGCTGGGTTGGTTCCAACTGGCTGTCTATATAGTTCATCTAATTCCCCGCCACACTCCTCTAACCTAGTGTTGAGTTAGTTAGAGGTGGAAAGACAGCCCTTAAAGTGGAAAGACCGCCCTTTTGAGCGAGGCAGTGTGAGAAAATTGCCTCAGTTGATAAAATCACGACCACAATGTGATGACTGATCACAGCTTGGCAGAGTCTCTTACTGTCAGATGGAGTTGGCAGCAAATTGATGATCTTGTTTCTTGGCTGTTTGGTAAAGTACAGTAGTTCACAGACAATATAAGTCAACCAGTCTTTTTAATGAATAGATGGAATATCAATATTTTATTAAACTTATATTACATACACATATGATCAGGCAAGATGGCATACACTGGCAATAGATATTTCATTTCAGTAAAGTATAACAAACAATGACATTCAAATGAATGTAAATAATATTCAGCAGTTAGGTGGTAAATTAATTTTTCAACATGACTTACTGTATGGCTTATGTCTATCAATCAAGTGAGGAGATTATTTAAAAGAGGGCAAAGGTTAAATAACACTGAATGTCAGGAGGGCATGAGATCTGTCAGAAGGGCAGGGCCACATATGTATTTCTGTAACTTCATGTCTAAATGTCTTCTTTTCTATTGAAGAAGTCACCTATTCATTATGACTAATAGTATAACACGGATGGAAATCATGTTATTTTAAAGATACATATTTAATGGATGATGTGTGAGTGTGTGTTTTAAAATCAATTTCTGTTCTCACAACGTTGAGAAATTATACTTTTACTATATATAAATAATAGTTGACTTACTGTAAGGCCGTGCTGCCCTCTAGTGGACAGAATAGTGTGCTGAAGTTGTAAATAAGTCTATTTACAGTGATTTTAAACATTATTCAGTAAAAGTGAAGGGGTATGATCAGTAATTTAAAGTATCAAAAATAAAAGTACTCTTTATGCAGAAAAAAATGGTCCTTGTGACTAATAGTTTAATATATATTACGTTAGATTGTTAACACTGTATCAAACCATAATAGCATGTTTCAGCTGGAGCTAGTTGGGCTCTTTTTATATACAGTCTATGGTTGGGCCCCTTCCAAAAGGAGACAAAATTAATTGAGATGATTAATGGTAGAGGTCCCCCTCCCCCTTTGCACAGATGTATTTTCTTTTTTTTGTTTCTTCTCTCTGGTTAGTAGCTTTTTATGAAACAATGCACTATTATTGTTATGAGTTATTTAAATGATCCCTCTGAGAAGTTTAGAGGTAACTACCCTACAGGCCTTTATCAAAGTGGAACCTCCACTACAAGAGGGGAACAGTCTCTTTGGTGGATCTGCTGAGAATTCATGCAATATCTGTTAGTGGAGTAAAAAGTTGAATATTTCCATCTTTAGCGGGGTAGAAGCATAAAGCTTAGGCACTTAAAATCATTGACTGCAGCGCTTGAGTAAATGTAGTAGTAGTCACTGATCATTTTAAACCTTGAACATAGACATAATACATGTGAAACATGTGGGGAATCTGCATCATCTGTAATAACAATAACTACTCATCACGTGCCACCTGGCTAATTAAGGCCAATTAGTGAGCAGGTGTGTTGGCAGGAAGTCTACAAAAATACTGCTGCTGTTCCCTCCGCCCCAGTGCTTTGGTGCACACAGAGAAACTAATTTGCAATGCATTTGAAACAAAAAGGATACCGCGTCGGCGTCCTCCTCCTCATTTACACCATCACAGCAATCACTTTGCCTTCAGTGGGCTGGTGTGAGCCTGACGTTTATCGTCACAATGACAGGAGCAGCGTTTTAACGACGAGGGGCCTCTCCACTCAGCCCTCTGACCGACAGGGCAGGCAGCGGCTACACCTCGACTCAAGGCAGGGAGAAGAGTCGAGAAGTCTCCCACACCTTCACGAATTTGGAAACGGGGACGGGACACAGAGTAAAACCTCTGGAGTGGGGCGCGAACAGACACTTAAACCCATAATGGCGTCTGTCCAAAGCGTCAAAAACCGTAAGAAACGGAGACAAAGCGAGGGGAAGTGGATAAACCCTCCAAATGAAGACTGTAGCAAGGGGGAAATGAAACCAGTCATCCACGGCGAGTTTTACATTACTGGTCAACTTGAAATTCGTATTCCTAATGCGGGCCACCAGTCAGAGTCTGCTGTGTCAGGTAAAATCCCTCTTCTGTTTTTTTTGAAATAGTGCAGTGCCTTTTCTCCATTAACTGATATTAGAATGTGGTTCGGGACTCTAAATTTAAGCCCTTTACACTTACAATAAATTAAAAATCAAGTTTAATTTGATCTATACGAGGCTCTGCGTCAGGTCTCTTCTCTCAGCTTGATCTTCTAAACTTCCTGTCCACAAAAGGTCACACAGGTTTTGTATTTCCCGATTTTAAGGAATGTGCTGTTTAGTCCTGGATGACCAAATTTTAGCCTGGATCTTGTCTCCTCCTTCCTGTAGCTACTTCTGACTTTATCTCCCTGTCCTCTTCTTCCCACTGGTTCTCCTTAAATCTGACATTTCTTTCTTTCATTTCAATTGACATTTCTTATTTTGGTTGTATTGATTTCATTGTTTTATTATATGGTTGTTTTTATTTGTATTTTATGGGCTGTGTGAGCTTTGTATTTAGGGCTTTTTATGTATTAATTTATTGTTTTACTGTACAGCACTTTGTGTCCACTTTGGATTTTTAAAGGGCTCTATAACTAAATTTTGATATTAATTTGAAGTCTGTAGCCTACTTAAAAACTTTTAGTTCTGTCTTACTAAAGTTAGCCTCTACAGCTGTTTATCAGTGTACTTCTTTTTTGTGGCTTCTTGTGCAAATATGTTGCTGGGTTTTTTTTTGTTTGTTTTTTTGGACTCAAACAGGAAAAGTGCTGGTCAGGGTTACCTAGAACGAGACTAAGTACATTTGGTCAAATACTACTACTGTACTTGAGGTACTTTACTAATCTCTGATATAATAAATAATGAGCACTTTTAATTTAGCAGGGACATTGCACATTAATATAAATGCACCGGAGTTAGCCAAAATAATTTTGTTTCTGTAATCCCTGGACAGTTGTTACATAGTCAACCTAAAAAAAAAAGTAATTTTAAATATAATCACACATTATGAGAGCATGCAACAAACATGAGATAAAGACATTGTAATGATTTATTTCTTCATGTATTTCATGTAATTGAAGTAATTTAAAAACTATTAAAAAATATGCAACATGAAACTCAAAAGCTCATAAGTGCACAAACAATAACTGAACAGTGTTTGTATATAGAATAATATTGATAAATAAAGTATAAGTTACTAGCTGAAACATGTAGGGTAGAAACATGGACAAAGCAGCATCGATTAATTTGTGTTGTTGTGTGACTTTGGTGTTTTTTTTAAACCTTTAAAACACCAAAGTCACCCAATAACACAAACCGTCTAACCGACTGAGGCAGCGGTAAACCAGCATCTCCAGTCTTCTGTGAGTTAAAATTACAGTTTTTGTCTGGTGGCTTTTGAGAGCAACATAGCAACTGTTTCTGGTTACTCTTTTACAAAACTATCTATCTCTGTATGGATCCTTTCCACAATGTTGTCAGACACCTGTAATAACAATCTGAGCCCTTCGTTGCAGCTTGCTGCTGCCAGCTGCAGCGCTCTCGCTCAGTACTCAGTTGTCCCAATTAGTAACAGACGCAAAAACATGGGGTCCAGGTTGGAAAATACCATAGCTAGCCTATAAGGGTGTGTCTTGTGAAGCTGATTTTTATTTTAAGGAAAATCTTAACCTAAGGTGTTTTGTGCAACAGTCACTGATTATTTTTATATATCTCAATCCCACTCAGTCTCATCATTTGAATTCTGTATGGTGTCTTATTATATTAAAATATCTGAGGTTATTTGTTTTTGTTTACCAGTCCAGGCTAAGGGAGGCCAGGAGAGAATCAGAGGTCAGCGGGTCAGCGCCTCAGAGCAAAGCTGGCAGAGGCTGCAGCCTGTGGTGGAGTGTGGAGACCATGCCATGACTCTCACTGTCAGGAGGAGACGAGCTGTACAACTGCAGCTGGACCGTGGTGAGGCTACAGCTTCACCATTTAAAAATAATCCAGCTTTATGTCTAGGATAGTAACATTGTTATACATTTATTACATTTAAATGTGGAGATACTGTATACTACATAGAATACAGTCAGCGGCCACTGTATTAGGTACACCATGCTAGTATTGGGTTGGACCCCTTTTGCCTTCAGAACTGCCTTAATTCTTTGTGGCATTCTTTCAACAAGGTGTTGAAACATTCCTCAGAGACTTTGGTCCATATTGACATGATAGCGTCACACAGTTGCTGCAGATTTATCTGCGGCACATCCATGATACAAATATCCAGTTCCACCACATCCCAAAGGTCAGGCTGTATTGGATTGAGATCTGGTGACTGGAGGCCATTGGAGTCCAGTGAACTCATTGTCATGTTCAAGAATCCAGTTTGAGATGATTTGAGCTTTGTGACATGACGCATTATCCTGCTGGGAGTAGCCATCAGAAGATGGACATGGTCAGCAACAACACTCAGGCAGGGTGTCACGTTACAACAATGCTTAACTGGTATTAAGTGTCTCCTCCTGAAAGTAGGATGGATCCATGCTTTCATGTTGTTCACGCCAAATTCTGTCCCTAACATCTGGATGTTGCAGCTGAAATCGAGACTCATCAGAACAGGCAACATTTTTCCAATCTTCTATTGTCCAATTTTCGTCCACACAACTGTTGCTCACTGAATATTTTCTTTTTTGGACCATTCTCTGTAAACCCTAGAGATGGTTGTGCGTGAAATTCCCAGTAGATCAGCAGATTCTGAAATACTCAGACCAGCCTATCTGGCACCAACAACCATGCCACGTTCAAAGTCCCTTAAATCCTCTGTCTTCCCCACTCTGATCCTCGGTTTGAACTTCAGCAAGTTGTCTTGAGCACTAGTGTCCTCAGCCCCAGTGTCTAATTTCCCTTTGAGTTCAAACTATTTTCTGAAGTTGTCTGTCCTTATGTAGTACAATAACTTGTGTCTTTGTTAATATTGTCATTTTTTTCTTAAGAGTGAAGTAAATGTTTTGTTTTGGGTCTCAGTGAATGAGTCATCGGTGCCCCTGTCCCAGCTGCCACCTCAGTGCGGCTACTCTGTTCATACCACATGGAGAGAACTCAGACTGATGGCCAAGTATAACGCCTGCCATGTCACACAGGAGGTATGGGATCCATATAACCTTTTTTTTTTATTTTTATATCAGATACAAAACCACAGGCTGGTTCTACCACTCAACATTAGAACTAGCTAATACTGGCCCAAAATCTCTGCACAGAAATCTGATTAAATGGTCTAATTTAGCTTGTTGTTCTACTGAAGCCTTTCCATTGTCTTCAGAGAGTGACTGTTACCTTGCACCAAAAAAGTATGTTTTTTTTAACTGAGAAATGATGAATCATACATTTTTAAATGAAATGTCATCTTGACAAAATGGTTAGGGACTTCCATGCGAGTTGACTCATGTCTTTAATTCTTAATGACAAAAGTTTGTTTCGTAGTTAGACCTGTTGTCTCTTATGGATGTAAAATGTTTTAGCCAACAGCAGTTAAAGTGTGAAAGAATGCTTTTTAAATGTGTGTTCAGGATGACCGCTATGTGTTGCCTCTGCTGTGGAGGGGGACTCCAGTCAAGATGTCCTGCCCAGCCTCTCAGACCCAGCTCCAGGCCCTGAGACCGTCCTCCTCCCTCTGCTGCTCTCCATATGGTATGACTGTCAAAGTGCAGGGCCTGCCTCGTACAGAGGAGCTGGGGATAAATGGTAAATTCAAACTAACATTCAGTTCACTCTAGAGAATCTACCACTCTGTAGCTTTTTCATACATATATACTGTGTGACGGTAGTTTTTCCCTTTTTACTACAGTGAGAGGACAATGGACCCCTTTGGTGGGGTCAGCAGAGCGGTGTGGCTACACTTTAGACAGACAAGGTGCAGAGATCGTGATCACTGCTCCATTTGTTACATGTGGGATCACAGTAAAGGTGAATTTTAAATTATATGTTCTGTATTTGAAGGTGTGCAAAAGTACACATTTGTCTTGATATCTGTAGGGGAGTAGAAAAGTGTGATATAGGCCTACTAAAGACTCATTCAGCACTTAACATCATCGTGAAGGATAATGCCTTAATGTAACTGGTGTCGTGATTCTTGTGTAAAATAAATACAACATCCAGTGTGAATTTAGAGTAAATACAAATTCTTTAAATTATGAAACTTAGAACACATTTAGATTTTTGAACCACTACATACACTCTAAAGTTATATAATTGGGACCTGAAAATGCTTCAAACATTACAGATATAACTATGTGTACCCATACAGTAAGTTAAACTAGCTCATCGGGGGTAAAGGACTGAGAGTCAAAGCATTCAAGAGAGAGAGGATAAAAACACCCTGTTTTATGGCAGCCTCAGTGGACAGAGTTTCCCCCAACATTATGCTTTGTATGTTCTTAACCTCTTTTAAATGTACTTACTACTTTTTTACTGTAAAGTGTCTTTGAGTGTCTTGAAAAGCGCTGTAGAAATAAAATGTATTATTATTATTATTATTATTATTATTATTATTATTAACTTCAGTCTACAGAACTGACACGTGTATGAAATCACCCCCACACCTTTCCTCAACTCAACTGCTAAATATGAGAACGGTTTACTTCTGTGCACCATCCGTGCGTGTTTATAGTATGTCTACATATGGAGTTCATGCAGAGATCAGAAATCAACAATCCTATACTAAACGTAACTTCATGTGTTCTTTACAGTCTCTCACAGACCCAACAGTATCTGATCTTTTTTTCAGGATGGAAAATACACACTTTCTCTTAAGATAGGAGAAAATACATTGACACTGGCATGTCCCGTCTCTCCACCTGAAGAACTCCCAGTAACACGTCAACCTCTGGTCAAAAGTCCCCATCGTCAAGCAAGAGGGCCAACAGACCATACAGAGTCTTTTCCATTGGCTCCACCTTTCTACCTGGCCCCACCAAACTATCCCCACCCTACATATCACGAGAAGTATCCTAGTACCGATGGACACGATGCATTTAACCCTCCTACTCCCTCATATTCAACTCCTGAGTCTACATTTGGCGCACAGCCTCCTGTTGATTCCCAGCCAGACTACCAGGACTACTACACCCATCAGATTCCTGTGAGGGAGTCTTATAAACATTTTGGTGTTCAAAGTTCTCTGTCGTCTACAGATCTACAGGATTCAAGTCTGCTGTATCCAGATCTGCAGCAGACACAAGAAACTCCTGTCTTAGGTCTTTCTGAGGAGCGCAGTGCTACACATTCTCCCTCCTCAGATTCAGGCTTTCCGATTCAAGTTGAAGCGCCACCTCTCCACGTCTTCAATCAGTACTATCACTACTACCATCACCCTAAAATCCCTCTTCCTGGCCCACCTCAAGACCCTGTTCCAGGCCATGAGAATCCTAGAGAGTCTTTAACTAATCCTCATAACCCTGAATTTCCAGTCTTTCCCCCCATCGAGGCTCCTAGCAGAGTTAACTCGGACCAGGTCCTTCAACCCATGCCTGATGCTGCTGCTTATCCTTACACCCTTCCAAGTCCTGAATTTGTTCACAAAGCCTCTGCACCTCATATACCTTATCCCCCACAGCCATATCCATACCACTACTTCTATTACTTTCCACATATTGCTAGTGGTGAGGCCAAAAGATTGGCTCCTCTCAACAAGGGCATGGCTGCAAAAACAAATTTTTCTGAGCAAAACTCAAAGCCGAGCGTCTTTGTTCATCCATTTCCTCACTCATCAGACATTCATCCGCCAAAGCCAGATAAAACCAACTTCCAAAGAAATAGCCCAGAGTGGGTCAAATATCCACCTTTGTCTGATGACGATGTAAAAGCAGAGCTGGAGGACAAAAAGAGCACAGTCCAGCCTCCCTTCCTACCTGGTTACCCTCCTGGACCAGGCGCTGTTGCAGTTCGTCCCCCTGAACAACCATGTTTCCCCACACTGTCATTCAACCATAATCTTCCTCCTTACCCATATTACCACCCCCCCTTTTACCACTATTATCACATGTATTACGGACCTGAGACTTTACTCAGTGCTGACCCTGTGCCTCCAGCTTCATCTAAAGAAGATATAGACCCTCTGCTTCAAGCAGCTTCCTCCGCACCACAGCATCCATCCTATTTCAAAGATCAAAACATTGCTCCACCCACAAAATCAGTGTATGATGTTCACAATAACCCCTACTACTACTATTATTACCACCCCTATCAGCCTATAGTGTCTGTAGACAAGCAGGAACTACATCCTGCAGGCAGTGAAAACTCTGAAAAAGCATCCTCAAAATCAGAATCTCAGCTTCCCTCAGACTTGAGCATGATGGATTGGTTGGTTCGTGCTGCTGAGGCAGGATATCCCAGCATCCCTCAGCCACAGCACAATCCCTTTCATAGCCTATATTCCCATTATATTAGGAAGCAATATCCTAATGATTACTTTAGACATCCTGCAGGAGAAGGAGCAGAAGAGAGGCTGGATGAAGAAACTGGAGGTAAATGGTGACAATGATTCCAACAGCTATAACAACTTGTGATGTTTTAGTTGCCTATAGGTTTGGCTATAAGTTGTCTCACTGAGCTAATGGACTGTGTTTTTATGAGAAGCAGCTTTTAGTCTTTGTGTTTTACTGCAGATCACCACAAGGGGGCAGAACATTATTCAATCCTGACAGGCTAAAGTCTAGTATCTGTTAATGGTGGTAACTAGACACCTGTATGCAAGGGCGTAGGTTTGGTTTTAACAGTGGCAGGTACCAACGGCAGGATATATCATGTCACTGCATCTTCCAGCCCAGGGGCCGTGGTGGAGGGCCAACTGCCTCGACTAGTTGGGTTTGAGAGAGGGTGGGCGGGAGCACAATGTTCATAAAGAAGTAGTGACAGTAATAGTGGTACAGACCTAAAATGAATGGTACACATATTTATAGTAATGTTAATGATAACAATAGAACTAGTGAAAACAATTGTAGCAGTGGGTGTCAAGCAGGAACATGGTAGCAGCAGGCGACTCTCAGCCACAGATCCAGACTCCACAGCTCAGAACCAGAAGCACTAGCCTAAAGCGATAGAGGGACAAGAAAGCATAAGACTACAGGAAAAGGAAGAAATCAAGTTAGTAACATGCATTGAAGAGGTTGCATGCAAGAGGGAAGTCCCCCAGCAATCTAGGCCTATAGCAGCATAACTAAGGGATGGTTCAGGAATCACCTGAGCCAGCCCTAGCTATAAGCTTTATCAAAGAGGAAAGTCTTAAGCCCACTCTTAAATGCGGAGATGGTGTCTGCCTACTGAACCCAAACTTGAACCTGGTTCCACATATTGTTACTACAAATACGGCTTCTTATCTAACACACGATCTTGTTCTCCTGTGTTGTCGTGAAGTTTCAGAGACAGAGCATCTCAGTGATCATACTAACTCACACTCACTCCTGCCTGCATGGTGCAAGAGGAGACGGTAGAGTACACTTTTGTATAACTATAAGTGTACTTAAAGTCCCATCGCTGTGAAATTTGTCTTGGACAACGTGCAAAGTCAATACATACAAAAACAACATACATTGAAAGCAAAATAGAAACAAGTGGAGACACAATGGCAGTCAATGCATACAATGATAGAAAAGAGAGGTAAATACATGTAAGACACAATGGAAATTCACAGTATTTTATCTCTATTTAACACTTTGATTGCTGTAGAAACAAAATCATTTTTCAGTCTTGTATATTTCTCACTTTCCCCCCGATGGTCTGAGTCACTCATCTGAGTCTAGTGGCTTTTAGAAATCTGAGGATCTGAAAAAGGTAGTTAGTGGACCAAACCACTGTGAAGCATACGAGGGCGGAGGACATAATCTTTCAAAACTTTAAAACTCATTGGACTTGTAGAAAGAGAGCAGTTAACTGTTTGTGTACCAAATACACTGAATAGACACTAACACACAGGAGTGGTTATCTTTTTATTTTTGGATCAAAATAATTACTAAAAATAGTTCAGTAGTCAGTAGATATCGGTTGGGACTTGAACCTGAATAGAACCACTAAGTTTAATTTATCTCCACTCTTTGTTTACTCTCTGCCCTCAGGTGACCTCAAGACCTCTCCATTTATTCCCTCTGCCTCACCCTGTAGCCTTGGCCCTGTGTCAGATTTCGTTGGCAGTGTTGCTTTGGGCTGCTATATATACCCTGTGAAGGGTGAGTCTCTCCCAAAACAGATCAACACATGGCTGAAAATAAAAAACTGAAAATAAAGTAAATTGGATGATTCATGTATGGGCTTTCAGGCTAGAAGCCCAAGCCATAGAATTATAAAATTAAATGCAGTGTAAACCGCTTGTAATCAAGGACAGAATCCTTCCTATACAGATGCTGTTTAAATAATTCTCTTATAGTAATCTAGTAGTCCACCTACAGTGTTCATTTTGGGTATTTTCATGTCAACATATGGAATTAAATCTGAATATTAATACTTTCTTTTGAAAATCTGCTACAAGGCTTATTGATATTCAAGCAAAGGCAGATAGAAATCTGTCTGAAAACGAAGTGCATCTTTATGTTTGGGGCTGCTTAGCCGCAGACCAGTCAGGCTGCCCATGATGACCCCTGTCCACTGCCGAAAGAACTGGACCGCAGAGCAATTGAAGAAGGTGGCCTGGTCTGATGAATGTTTTCCTTTACATGACATGGATGGCTGGATGTATGTGCACTATAGGAAGAAGGCAAGCCGGCAAGACGGTGTCCTGCCTTCATGTGGATGTTACTTTGACACGTACCACCTACCTAAGCATTGTTACAGACCATGTACACCATTTCATGGAAACGGTATTCCTGATGGCAGCGGCCTCTTTTAACAGGATAATGTGCCCTGCCACAACGCAAGAATGGTTCAGGAAGGGTTTGGGGAACACAAGTTCAAGGTGTTGACTTGGTCTCCAAATTCCCCAAATCTCAATCCAATCAACCTTCTGTGAGATATGCTGGTCAAACAAGTCTGATCCAAAGAGCACACCTTCAGAGGTCTAGCATAGTCCATGCCTCAACAGGTCAGATTTGGGGGCAAAAGGGGGGACATACACAATATTAGGCAGGAGGTCATAATGTTATGGCTAATAGTGTATTGTCAGGCTGTTATTAAAATATAGAAGTGCACTGAAACCACTACCAGGCTGTAGGTCAGTAGCCTATTTGGGCAGATGTGGCTCAGGAACTATAGTTTGTTGCCTACTAATCAGGAGATCTGCGGCTCAATTTTGGCTCCTCCAGTCTGCATGTGGAAGGGGAGCAAGATACTGAATCCCAAATTGATCCCATTGGTGTGTGAATGATTACTTTCTGATGAGCAGTTGGCATCTTAGCCTCTGCCATCAGTGTATGAATGGGGATCGTGTTGTGTAAAGCCCTTTGACTGGTCAGACACGGAATGCAAGTACAGTCCATTTGCACTACTGAGGTTACTCTGTCTGTTGTATAATCCTGTCTTTATACTATAGTCCTATAATATTTTGATGCACACATTACAGTAATTTAATTAGTACAGTAAAAGTGTTAAACAGCTATAGCCTGCTGTATTTTGAAAGCTGTCAGTTTTCATTACTTTATATTCATGTTTTACACAAATGTCAATTTGATGATATGCATGAGAAGTAAAGAGAAAGAAACCAAATCAGTTATAATAATTACCTGCTTATAGTGATCACTTTGACCTGGACAGATTTAATCATTATAAGAGAACCTTGCAAGAGGCAGTAAAAAATGATGACAACTTTACGAACCTTGCCCCAAATTCACAGAATTGGCTTACCAAGATGGCAAGATTCAGGCAGACAAGACAATTGTTGCTGGACATTCAGTGTTCATGTTTTCATGTTTGTTTTTGTATGTGTTTGTGAGCCAACAGACTGTACAATGGGACAGCATTTAATCTTTGCGGTGCCTGACTCTGTGGAGAAGCCCACAGTGGCCCCCCCTCTTCATATTAGTAATGTGTCCTGTACACTCCAGAGGCTGACTTCTGAGCCCGACATCTACATTATCCCCCTGGATGGATGTGGAGTAAACAAACATGTAAGGCACGCATCTACTTGTATATAAACCAGGTGATGCAGCCCCCTCCCCACCCCCTAAAAAAGGCAGATCACTTTGATGATGCTTTGACTGTTTAATGTGTGTAGAGTAACGCTTTTTCATGAAGCTTTGGCTGACCTCACTTGCATCATATTGTTTGTTTGTGAAATGATGTAAACCTTCTTTCTTTGTTAGGTGTTTGGTCAGACAGCAGTTCATCTGTTGGAAGTCTATGGTAAATCTCATTCTCTTCAACAAGGCCACAGCTCTGTGCATGATAACTCTCCTGTCAGGTATATCTCTACTTTTTAGTACACTCTTAAAAAGAGATTACCTTGGGTTTAGAAGGCCGTCTTTTGCCACCATCTTATTCTTTAATCATGTTTTGTCTCTTGTTCAGCTGTGAAGTCAAACATTTGCATTGTAGCACTGAAGTTTGTTTTAACATCTATTTCTACGGGATATTAGTGCCTTTAGCCCTCAGCTGTGTGAATTTCATTAACCATATTGATCATTTTGTGAGCATCTTTTTATTTTCTACAGTTGGCTGTGTGGTGTATATTCATGCTGATCAAATTTGTTCTATTTTTTTTCTCACCCAGAATCAGTTGCACGGTCAAGGACTTTACGGATTGTCTACAGACAGTTGTCTGCTAGTGAATTACACACGTTAATGGAATCAGTAAAATGCAAAAGGGATATTTCTGAATCTTTGCTCCTTTTGTGTGCTCAGATATATCAGAAGAATTTACAAAGCGTTCAAATGGCATTTTGCCAGGAAGTGGTGTTAATCCTCTGACCTTGATTACAACACATTCTTGTTCTACCTTCATTTCTTACAATTAGGGGCATTAAGCCTAACACAAAATAGAAGTAAACAAATTATAGTACTTCAGCACTACCCAAGTACACAAATTATAAAATCTTCAGATACGTCTGGGAGGTGAAAGGGAGAGCTCTGGCTCCACATCCATTGTGTTAACATTTGTTTCCATTGCCCACTATCTATTGTATATCAGCTGCCTGTGTTGATCAATAGGTTGCTGGTGGAATATATTTCCTCCCCGGGTTCTCCAGGTGAAGTGAGGCTCCATGTGATGGATCAACATACTCCACTTCCTGTTCAGTCCACAGCAGCCACTGTCACTGTGCAACTGAGAATTGCCACAGGTGATTGTCTTGTCCGGATGCTCTTTAAACTGCACACCTTGCCTCCTGCTGATTTTGAACACCAGTTGCACGTTGATGTCTGAGTAACAGTTGCCATGTGCGTATTCTTTACCTTGTAGATGAGTCCTTCACCAGCTTCCACCCTGAGGCTCATCTGCCTCTCAGCCTCATGAGAGGCAGACCAGTTTATGTGGAAGCAAGCCTGCTGGACCCCCCACAGCCAGGCCTGGTGCTGCTGGTTCACTCCTGCCTGGCTTACACTCAAGCTCCATATACCAGCTGGATGCTTGTTTACGACGGGTATGTTGTACAGAGATAAAGGACAATGAAAAGAGTTAACGTGATTCTGTTTTGAAATGATTGTATTGTGACTAGTCATGGCAGCTTTGGTTATGAGTGTTAAAGGGGACCATTTATACCGCATTCCCATCCCTATATTGTAGTTCTGTGACTCAGCATCTGTCTGAATCAAGCTGACAGGTGCGATTGGATCAGGGGGATATCTGAGGATTTGGCTCACAGGGATTTCTTTTTAATACTTTTACCTCATCATTTGAAACTTTGGTCATGTTTAATATGAACATCTGACATTGTAACATTGTGGAAATGCTAGAAAATATGAAAAAGCACATTAGATCCCCTTTAAACAGCATAAGGAGGATGATTATTGACTTGCTTTAACATTTCCACAGGATTTTCTCTTGACTGTTTAAAGGTAATTCATCCCCTGAATGTTGCTTTGTAGTTGCAAAGCTCAAGGGTTTTAAAGACAGTTAATAAATTTCTCTTTGGCTGGTTAAACATCTTATACCCCATAAAACATAATACTTTGCATTGTTGTATTAGTGTGTTATTGTACTACAATGAACTTCTGACTTTCTATCTGATGGTGGGAGCTTGTCTTTGTCCATTGTTGTGTATTATGTTGTGTTGTATTATGATTCTCACATGCAGCTACAGGAGTCAGCATGACATGTCAGTGTGTTTAAGCTATTCTCTTTCATATAATATAGCATTTTTTTCTCTAAAAAAAAACCCCCAAAAACTTTACAGTATCAGTGCGATAAATGCCTCATCTAACAGACGTGGGGCTTCTGTAAGCCAACCTTCGGACGAACTTAACATTTAAAAACTTATTTTATTTTGTCCAAAGCTATTGTATTATTATTTTGAAGCATTCTTGCAGCTGCAAATCCAAATGTTTCGCTGGTAAAAGATTTTACCACTGTGTGTTGTTCAGCTGTTCCAGTCGGGCTGATTCACAGCAGCTTCCTTCCTCACGCTCTGACCGCCACCACATCCGGAGGATCATTATATCCAGCTTCCTGTCTCTACCCTTAGAAAGTCCCTCCTCCATGGCTAAAGGAGGATACTCTCACCTGGACGACCCAGAGGTACGTCCCTCTTAACAAACATGCTCACAAAGTAAACACATATTCTTGTCTTTGAGGTGACTCACTGCTTGTTATAGGCTACTTCAAGTTCAGGCTGCCTAAAACACAATAACACAATTTGTAATGCCGGACACATGTACATAAGGATTACTGTAATTATGTGGTAAAACCACTTCCTGTGTATCTATTTTTTTTTCTCCCTTCAGATCTACTTTTTGTGCTTGACAGAAGTGTGCTCAGCTGCAGATGGTGACTGCACACTAGGCTGCATCAACAGTAAGTTCAACACAGTGGAAACATTAACAAGAAACTGAGAAGTCCAGTAGATTATCAGGAGACTAACAAATATGACGACTTGTGGGTTCCCATCCTACAGAGTATTTGCTACTGCTATGCTGCAGATGGATTTCTTTAAATGCACTAAATGTGTTGTGGCTGCATAGTTTTGCATTCCCATTACCCAGTTTCATCATTATATTTGAATTACATTGCAAATTCAACAGAGCGTCACAAACATGGCTCACTAAAAGCCAGTATCACATAATGCAAATTCAACACAAATAGGGCTACAACGTATTGGTAAAAATGTCGGTCTTAATTTGTTTTTTCCTCCATAGGTCAAGAATGACATGTGAACAATGAAATAAAGACACTTTCAACTGCACTCTTGTTTTGTTTTATGGAAATAAGTACAACTCTCACTGAAGCGGAGTAACACCTTTTGTGGAATATTTATTTCAAAAATTGTGAACTTAAACAATATAGTGCAATGCAATAGTTAGTAGTACAGAGCAAGAAAACAAGCAATACAAGACACTCTGCGGTTTTCTTTCTAAACAGGACATTTTATGTACTTATCTCTATTTGGTCACAGGACCTTTAGGCAGGAACAGAAACATGAGGGGAAAACTGTTTGAATGTAAAGTCCGTTAAAGGTAAGGCGTTTCCCTTGGTAACAAACCAGTGTTTGCAGAAAGACAGCATTTATTGCGTCATAGCTGAGACACATTCCTTTCAAAATGTTTACATAATCAAACAGCCTCAGACAGAACCCCATGTCTGAGGAAAGCCTGCAGAATGTCACAATCTGAACGCACATCATGGGCAGAAGAAATTCAGTGGAATGTAAATTTTTGAACTATGGCAAAGAAATTACTTTAGAGTAGTAAAATAGTAAAAGTAAAAAATAGAAGTAACAAGAAAGTGACGTAACTATGCAATCATTACAGCATGAAATGCGGAATGGCTAGTGTGATGACCAAGCTGTCAAAAGTGTCATTTGACCTAATCTTATGAAATAGTTAAATGGATTTTTAAAGAAAGTGTTCCCTTTTGCATTTATACATCTTTAACACAGTGATATTTGCCAGTGGCTCAGTGAGCATTTAAAACTCCCACATGCTGCAACAGAAAAGCATTGCTTATTTACATAACTGCTAAAAGGTTTAACAGACATGTGGAAGTTTTATAATTAAAAAAAATTCTGGTCCTCAGATTACTTACTGTTCGCCTACAATGATGTAGAGGGGCTTCCAGGCTAGAATGTACATGCTATCTAGCTGTGACAGTTTCTAGCTAGATGAATGGCTAATTATAAGCAACATCCATTTCACAAGGAGTTACAGCATGATTTTAAAAAACAAATATTGATGGTATCTCTGAACAAAAGGAGGTATTTTCTCTACAATGGATCAAATTATTAGCATAATTGTTTTAGGATATAAAATGCATTTTAAGACCATTCAAGTTCAGTTCTAAACCTGAACTGTGATCAGTAGTTCACATGTAGATAAAAATCTGTAAACATTTATTTGCTGGCTGAGCCTGAATTCCAGCGATGGTCTTTGTTGATGAGGCAGAGGGTAAAGGTTGAAAACTGAATCCTTCTCTTAGTACACAGTCGAATAGTATGTTGTGATCTCCTGCTGGCCTTTCTTGATCTGTTTCAGGAGGATACTGGCGCAGACCAGGGCAGTAATCTGTTATGCGGACACAGAAGGAGGATGGGGAAGTAAAGAGCAGGAATGGGACAAAGGAAAAAGAAGTGTGCAGTGAACCTGCTTCCTCCTCCTCACCCACAGGATGAACCCATCCATAGAATGAGTTGATATGAGAGAGTGGTTGTACTTTAAAGCACCTGCTACCAATCTGCATGCAGCCACATAAAAAGCTTGTGTGGAATTAAAACAGGCAAATATTCAATGCGGAATATTTAGACACTTCAAGAAGAAATCCAACATTTGTATATGTATTTTTATCTTTTTCCAAAAAAGGAGAAAATATCAGGAGGCTTCATTCACTGGTGCCACAGCAAATATCACTTTCCAGCTAATAGGGGAGAAGTTAGTAGGAGTGGGGTTTTTGTTTGTTGTGTTTTTTTTTTATTTTTGCCTAATGATGCATGATTGCTGAAAATGTGTGCAAAATGAAAAGGTGCCAAATCCCCTCAATGCAGCTGTGCCTGGAAAATCTTTACACATCCGCATTCGCCCAATAATCTGTGGGAATAAAAAAAAAAAAAAAAAAAAACACCGACGACATAACAGTTCAAATACGTGAAGGGCTGTTATTGTTGTGCCGTCTTTAAGGTTGGATTTTTCCTTTTAAAGCCAGCTGAAGGAGCTGTGACCAAGGGGAGAAGAGCTTCAGTAGTGAAAGGGTGGATAAAAACCTAAATTTGTATTCTCTATACCAAAGCATAGGAAAATAAAGTAAAGACTGCATGCTAAAAGAGACTGAAATCTGACGAGAGCGCACTAAGCCTGAGGCATAGGGATGTTGGCCACAGTGAGAGGGGGGAAGACGACTGGGTCCTGGTCAGGATAGGAGGTGGAGGCAAAGCCGTACAGGGGTGGTTGAGGGTTAGCCAGGACAGAAGTGGAGTGAGTCAGGAAGATGTACTGAGGAGATGAGGCGGACTGACGCATTTTTCTACTGAGGGTTGTGCTGCAAATCAGAGCTATGACCTTTAGGAAGCAAGAAAAAGTGATTAAAAGAAAAAGAATGTTTAAAACAAGGCAGGAGCATTAATTAGGAGAGACAGAAGGGTTTAGAGTGATTAAAACATGGTCATTAACTGAACAACAAGCGCAAAAGACAAAATTGACCTTGTCTGTAGAGAGCCTAAGCCCATCCCTTCAGCCCCACAGGACCTTATTTCCAAAAAAATGTATGGTAGTCAATGGCGAGGTTCTTTTATACCGCTTGAATTGTACCCTGAATTACACATGTTTGTCAATTTACAAGATATTTTTGTCTATAAAAGTTGAAGATTGTCATAAAACAGTAAAGTTAACATTTAGTTTTGGGTGAAACTGCTCAGTGAATTACATCTCTTCTCGCACAATATACAGTACATCACAAACATGTTCACGCTGTAATACTAGCTAAGGTTCATTGCTTGCTTATTACTAGCTCGGTAATTTAAACCAAGCACAAATGTAATAAACCTGATGTGTTTGATCCATGGTCTTCTGGTCCTTTCATGACATCAGCTACACATTTAAGTTCTTCAGCCATTGAGAGAAAATGTTACAGCGTCATATTTGCAAGTTTTTGGTTTGTTGTCTTCCAAATTCCATATTTCAGAAGTCCGTATTTTGCATGTCCTTGACTTGCAAAATTATCTTTTAAATTGAAAAATGTGTAATTCATGGCACAATTCAAACAGGATTGACTACATACATTTTTTTTCCAAAATAAGTTTGTTTTATTTATATATCTATCTATCTATATCTATCTATATATCTCTATCTCTATCTATATCTATATATATATATCTATATCTCTATATCTATATATATCTATCAATGTACAGTGATTAAGAAAATGCTGAATTCTTTTTGTTTGATAAATACTACCTTGCTGCATCTAAGTCTAGAAATGTGCTGCATGCAAGATAATTGCCTACCAAAAGAGCTCCAGTTCCGACAAAGATGCCCATCACAAGTGAGGCTTTACTGTTGAAGACATCTGCGATGACCCCAGGACAGTTCTGTAGGAAAACCATAAGAGAAACTGTTAGCACCCTCTATACTGTTGTGTACCCAGAATGCAGCAGTTCAATTTTTATATTATATTTAAACCAACTTCATTAGACCAACTTACAGGCATGACGATGTTCTGCCAAAACCCATCTGGTTTGGGACAAGTCTTTTGAGCCAGCTCTATCACCACGACCCCTGTCACTCCGCAGCAGTGAAGCTACAGAGGAGGAGGAGATTAAGTATACTGAAAATTACACTAATTAGCAGCAAAACATAATTGTATAATCGAAATATGGAACCCTTAAGTTCAATATTAAATAAAAACATATGAAATAGTTGTATGATTGAATGGTGTAAAATGCCAAATATATAAATCAGGCAAAGATGTGTTCAATTAATTATGAAATTATTTAAACTCAACCAATTATGAGTGATGATGAAATGGTTTGTGCTTACCATTTTCTGGATGAATGTGAGTGTGACACCAATGACTGGGTCTGCACTGTTCAAGTACAGAGCATACATGCTACTGTAGAACTCCACAATGCTCGCAGCAACCTAATGATGGGGATTAAAACAACATCATGGTCATAAATACAGGGCATGTACTGATTCATCCTATTTCTGTCACCCCTTTTCCATTTCCCTCTCACCTCATCACTCTTGGAATAAGCAAGCACTCCAGCAACAACTTCAGCTAAGGCCAGTATGGACACCAGGACAGAGAACTGAAAGAGAAAAAATAGACACCTTAATGAAACAGGTTAATAAAAAAAAGGATCAGCACCTAGGAACAGGTAAACAAACAGCATAAAGCTTGATCCACCATTTTCACCCACTACTATTCAGGTTAACGAAAAGGTTTTTGTTTTCACCACTAGGCAGAACGCTAACTTCATGGCGCACACGGTTGGTGTGGTAGAGTGGAGGATGCTGTCCAAGCTACATGTCATTCTGTACAATGTCTCCCACCCGCTCCATGATGTGCTGGTCAAACACAGCAGCTCTTTCATCAAACTGTTTAACTCTTCCTTCGAAGTATATGACACACAGGCAATTCTACTTATATTTATTCACTACGACTGTTCATCACGATTCTGCCAAATGTAAATATTGAACATATCCATACTCCCTTACATATTTTCTTTTATATTTATCCTTTTTATATTTCTTTACCTACCAACTTCTATCGTTATTTCTATTGCTTCTGGTTGTGCAATGTGTGCAACTGTGACAAGAATTCTAAAGTATTTCTGATTCTGATAAAAAATGTAAAATGTCATCCAAGCATTTTAAAGAACCTATAAAGACTAGTAGCCATCTAAAAATATTGATGTTATTTGTAATCTATTCGTTTCACTGGATACTGAGGCAAATAACTGTCTCAAATTTACTCTTGACTCAGTGCAATAATGAATGATTTAGACATTTTCTGTTCAGGCTGATGTACTTTACAAAACGTACAGAGGAGCATGCAGTTTCATTAATAACTCATAAGAGGTTATCCACTATTTAGTTGCCTAGAGTCTAAGGGGGCTTTCAGGCATACCTCGTTTGGTCTGGACTTTTAGACTTTTCAGTCTGATACGAACCAACATTACAGGTGTGACACCTTGACAATTAATAATCTGCCGTGACAGCTGATCCTTTGACACAGACGGCCACTATGGAAGCAAACTGCCACTCACGTCTTTGGTCTTTCCTCAATCGGAGGTGCAGAAGGATTGCTTACAGTCTTTTCCTCCTTTCCTGTCGGCAACGATATAATGTTCGCACAACAAGGATTTTTTTTTAGCAAATTTGAACTAGCCTTAGGTGCTGCAGGTAGTAATGCCATGATGATAATATAGTGGCAACAATATGCATCTGTTCATCACTCATTCATTCATGTCAAAGTTCCCCGCGGAACTGTTTACAAAATCAATCAATGTCAAGTGTAGGGAGACGCAACCCACATAGATGATGACAACAGGACACAGGTCTGTCAGGTAAAGGTCTTTAGTGCGCATGCAGAATTGCAGTGTGAAAACACACCAAAATTAACCGAATGTATCAAAACAGGAACTTTGGTTTGGACCCTATTTGAAATAGAGTGTTGCAATTTGTTGCTGTGCAAATGTCTTAATTGTGTCACAGCCTGTTTTCTTCCTACAGCACACAATCCTTCTCAGTTTTGTAACAGTTAAGGAATGGCTCTGAACTTTCCTACAGGGACACCTAGATGAGATGAAATACAACTGGAAGACACTATTAAACAGGACATCAGAGGGAAAAGAACGAAAGAGGAATTTCAAACATTTTTGTAGGGAATCTGAGATTTTAACAAATGTGTGTACGTTTGATTTTGCTACATATTTTAAGCCTACTATTTGTTAGGATACCCACTTTGTTTGGGATACGATGTTGCACACCAGACCCGGGTTCCACTCTCCACTGTGACACATCCACCAATCTTTCCCTGAGCAAGACACTTAACCCCTAGTTGCTCCAGAGGTGTGCTACCTCTGAAATATATGACAATTGTAAGTTGCTTTGGATAAAAGCATCAGTTAAATGAATAAATGTAAAAGAGAGAACAAAGAGTGCCAAATAAAGAAAAAGGTCAAACGTGCAGAATTTCTGAAGATTCCGAGAGCTCACCAGAGGCAGAGCTATGAGAGGCTAAAGGATCACTTTACATTCCTCATTCCTCCTGCACATCCATGGAGAAAATATGCAGGTTTCAGGAAGTACAGTTATAGTGACAACACTGGAGCACTAGAATGAGCAAGAATGTGAATGTGAAGAAATTGAGATGTCCATATTAATTTGAGTTGCACAAGCAAACGTGAGCTCAGCACAACTTCAAGAACTACGTGGTAACAGCAGTGCAGAATCTTTCCAACAGAAATGTGTGTGAGAGGTGCAACTGGTTTTATCAACTAGATATGTTCTTTTTCATTCAGTCTTTCATAAGTTCTTGGCCTTGAGTGAAAAACAGGCTTCTGTCTCTGAAAGAAGGCAGCTCACCAGTCTTCTTAAAAGAGATTTTTTTATGGTTTGTTGCTGATCACTTGAAAAAGACCCATAAAACTTTAAGACCTGTTAACTCAATGATCTCAGCTCTGTGTAAGACTAAAAGTCATCTAAAATCTGCACCTGAAGGAGCAGTCTAGCATCTTCTGTTTTTTTCCTGGTTCTTGATTTTATACACACTGATTTCTGTGGTATGTTGTGCTCTGCCGCATTCAGACGGATTTCATGTTGCAGTCTTTTGAGCTTCTCTGAAACATTACAGGACTGCTTAACTCAAAAATGTCACCTCGACTGAAATACTGAAATTTGACTCCTGGTAAAAGGTTAGACAACCAACCGTTGTCTTTGAAGAATTTATTTAACAAAAGAGAATAAACAGAGAAGTACTACAACAAAATCAGCTTGACCAGAGGTTCTGTCTCCTAAGACAGTCACTAACGTCTGGCCCAGAACAAAGGGGTGCATAGTCATTTACACAGTCTAGGTATCTATGTTTTGGGGAACAAAAGATCCTCTGCCAGCTCTGCCTGGTCCCAGACAAAACAGGAGAGGAACAGAAAACAACTCCACATCCCTGACTTAAACCCTACACATGTGGACAGACTATCTGAATGAGAACAATAATAAAAGGAACACGTTGAAGCTTAAACAATGTATAAGACATAATAATAAAAGAAAATTAGCACTATTATAAGTACTTGCATTAATGGATGGTAAGTGTAAGAAGAAAACAATTTTCCTTACACTCAGCTCATTTACTTAAGTAAAAGTAACAATACTAAAGTGTAGAAATACTTTGATACAAGTAAAAGTGTTGCATTCCAAATTTTACTTAGTAAAAGTATCAAAAGTAAAAGTTCTCATATGTCCCATTTCAGATAAATGCTTTGAGG
The DNA here is from genome assembly GCA_029875015.1 of Lepomis gibbosus. Classification (NCBI taxonomy): domain Eukaryota; kingdom Metazoa; phylum Chordata; class Actinopteri; order Centrarchiformes; family Centrarchidae; genus Lepomis; species Lepomis gibbosus. Next base: position 33,221 of record JAPMOB010215140.1, read on the forward strand.
TAAAAAGTACAATATTTCTCTCTGAAATGTAGTGGAGTATAAACTAAGTATTAACTCCAAATAGAAGTCGCTTAAGTACAGTATTTAAGTAAATGTACTTTCCACCCCTACATCTTGCAGGTGTACCAAGATTTTTTCAGGTAAAAACAAAGTTAATTTGCACCTCACTGGTAGTTACAGTGTGCCCATTGTGTAAGGCACTCTACTGCGAAACACTTGGCTGTAGCCCAGCTTTACAAGGAAATTACTCTGTAAAGAAAAACGTCTCACCACTTGCAGAGAACATGTTTTCTCATTGCAGGCACCGTAGTCTCCAAACACCACCACAATCAGCATCACTGACCCAAGAGCTATCAGTACAGTCACCGCTGATGAAAAGAGACAGAGAGAAACAGGATCTGTGATTAAATCTGTATGAGAGGAATCATGCATTTTGGGGGGGCAGAAATTAGGCAAATTTTCTAAACATGCACTGACCCATGACAAATGCACTTGAGTTGAGGGCCTCTATTTGGAAGATGCCTCTGGTGTTTTCGCTGAACCTCAGCCACATGCCAAGACCCAAAAAGGCAAACCCCAACACCTGCAAAATCACAGCAATAAAAGAAAAAACACAAAACACAGATTTCTGGTTACATATTTTCACATCATGGTCGGGGACAGCTGAAGATCAAGTAGTATTCACATTGTGTAGAACTAAACAGGTAGTGTGTAAGTGAGCAGCATTTATTTTATATGCAATGTACCTAACTCTGGTCTTGTGGCAAACATGTTTGTAAATCTATATGGCCCAGGTGGATCAGATTTAGTCCCAACTTGGTGTGCAACAGTAAAATTTAAAGGATTTTTTATAAATTTGAAAGTGATCACCAAAGCTGTAACGTTCTTGCTATCTGGGATTCCACGCAAAAATGTTCTTAGAGACCAACTGTGGGACAGCTAGGTAAACAAAAAGAACCATTTTAAGAGGGACCCCTTTCAAACAACAAAACACAGTGAAAGACAATGCAATGACAGAAAAGCTAAAAAAAACGGTTTTAAAGTATGAATGACTCAGTGTCATCTCTCTTTTGGTTCTCTTTCACCTTGGTGAGTGCTGATTAGTCAGTAGAAGTGGATAGTCTAGCTGTCTATTCCAATCGACAGGTATAGTTTATTCAAGGAAATTCATGCAACAAGTAACATGAGTTGGCATTCAGCAGAAACGAAACTTAAGTGACGCACCCAATGTGACCCAACTGTAGCCGCACTGTAACAACTTTCAATTGCACACCCACAAACAAAACCCCACGTTTATTTTGTGTGTGTTTGCTTTTATGTGTATGATCAATTTGTTAGACTTACGGCAAAGATGAGGTTGAAAATCAAGAGGATATATTTGCAGGCAAGGCCACATCCATCCAGTGCCATGATGAAGCGTTTGTTTTTCTACGTCCGGTTACTCCGAATGACCTTATCACTTCTGCAGCCTATAGCTTTCGTATATTTAAAATACACACATGTAAGTTACACACACATAGCCTACTATAACCTACAATGTAGGATTTTGTATAAAGCAAAATGTTTTAACGGAGCTTTTTCGTAATGTATCAGCCACGCTACACAGGAAAATGACCTGCAAATAAATTAAAGATACCTTTATTTGTTTAAATTCGTCGGCGGTCTCTCTCCCCTGAGTACGAGCTGAAACAGAGGATACACAAATCCCTACAGTTGCACCGTGCTGTCTTTGCAGCTAAATGTATCCACGTCACGTCCCGCCTCTTTAGCCTGGCTCGGTCATTTAATTGGGTGAGAGGCGTGACTGACACGACGTAACACGTAGAGGCGCTGACGCGGCGGTGGCGTCCAGAGGGAAGGTCCGCAGGAAGAACGAAAGTTAAGGAAACGACAGCGAAAACAAAAGCTTAGTTCGTTATGTTGTTAATAACTGTTTTTTAACCCTTCAAAGTCCTCACCAAAAAAAGTGATGGAAAAATTATTTCTTTACATTTTTTTTTATTTCATTAGGGCAATAACAACAGTAATCCTAAAAAATTTTTTAACAGACCCAGTAGTTTTTCTGATATTCTGCTCTACCAAACGGTTGAGATGGCTCTTCATGGTAAAGGTTTCCTAAGCTAATGTAATACAAATTTACTAGCTAATGTAATACAAATTTACTAGCTAATGTGATACAAATTGACTGCTTGCTATGAAATTGAAAACTTCTGAACATTCATTATTGTTAACATGATATATATAATGTGTTTCC